>JBBPTA010000123.1:2523-17107 GCA_038093915.1 Boletellus aff. emodensis
AAGCAATGCAACAGGCAGGGCGGACCAAGGGCTAAGGGAGAGCGTCGACAAGAGAGCGGGGTGGGAGGGCGACAGAATGAGCGGGGTGAGTGCGGGTGCGGGTGCGAAGGGTGGGGTGGGGGACAGCGAGAGGAGGCAGGAGGGCGATGGGGCGAGCGGGGTAAACGGGAGACGACTCAAGGCGCGCTAGAGAAGCAGACGAGGCCGGGAGAACAACGGAGCGGGCAGGACACGCAGGTATGTCACTTGTCCGACACGAGCGAGGCAATGTTGACAGCGACGTTGACAGCGACGACGATGGGGACGACGACGGAATGGACAGCGGAGAAGGCGACTTGAACATGTCACGTGCACGGAAAGAGTTCCAACATGATCACATGATATGTACATACTGGGGAAATAGGCTACATTTTATTAGGTTTTTGGTACTACGGTAATTGAAATGCAACATGACCAGCCTTGTCCTATTTTCCACAGGGCGCGACGAGGAGTTCGTCGTGATCTCAGAGTAGTATACAAGTCACGTTACCAGATAAACGTAAAAAAATAGAGTGTCGTAATTACACCCAGTGCCTGGGGTCTTCGAGACGGAGTTGGGTGGTACCTGAAAGTTGTTAGCCGATAAAAGGTCCGACTTGTAACAAGCGACCTATAACTCGCCTCAGTGGAACCTTTACGACAACTGGCCGTGTAATGACGGTCTTGTTGACAGCCACCCCAGGCGGCGGATGGTTACCGATGCACTCGTTGAATCCAACGCGGTCAGCGGTGCCAGCGAATAAGTGAGCGGCAGCGAACAGGAGGCCCATCTCCCGGAGAATGAGCTCAGGCTGGCCACGTGAGCGCCAGCGCAACTGCGCATTTGCGAAAGAATTGCAAAGTATATGATGATCAAGGAAGAAAAGCACAGTACAAAAACTAAGCAATCAGGAAAGATTCAAGAAGAACCTTCGTTCTCGTCGCCGTCAACGTAACCTTGCCTGATTCCAGCGGCATGCGCTTCGTTAGCCCCAATTGAGTCGAGCATAGTACTTTCTCCCCCGTTACCTTCCCCCCTGCCGTGTCCCGTATATCATCGTAATCATCCATGTTCTCCATCGTGGTCCCTTCAAACACTACATTGGGTCGAACAGCCAACACCTCGAAATCGCTCGACACGACCTCCCCAATCATCTTACTCAACTGTCCCGCAATCGAGATGATGGATGACACCTTGTCCAAGAACTTGGAAGTCACCGTCGACTTCGCAGCAGATGCTGAGGTAGCGCAACCTGCTGCCACTAGAATGTCTGATAGCCCTGCAACAGTATGTGAGATGATCGTGTCCGGGTGGCTTCTACAAGTCGGTGAGATGTAGGTCCGTGTGAGGGATCGCCAGTGGCCAGATATCACCTGCGCCTCTGTCAACCATTTCGCCCATCAGTAGGAACATGGGTCATCTCAAATTCGACTGCTTACCTTGTTTCTGCAATCGTTGGTATATCGTGTTAATCAGGTTGCTGTGCCCTTCCTCGGTCGTCCACGCAGAAATGACGCCAGATAGGTAGTACGTGAAGTAGGCCTGGAAGGCGATTGGGAGGTACAAGGCTAGGTCATTGTGCTTCTTCCTCAACGCGTCCACGAGTGCCTGGCCGATGTACACGGAGACCCCCTGTATGGCAGTTTTTTGTTCCTTACTCGATGCCTTGGCGTGAGGCTGGGATGCTCCGAGTGTACGTTCGGCGATGAATGTTGTACTTTGTTGGACCTCTGCATTGAGCTTCTGCACCATCTGGATGATCGCGATATCTGCGTACGTATCTGCTATGGTAAGGAAACGATGTACTTTGTCGAGTTGGGAAGACAAGGTGGATAGGTCTTGCCGGCGCAGCTCCAGTTTCTCGCCTGCAGCGGTGAGCTCCGCTGCTCTGGTGGCAGCTGAATTCTTCCACTGTTCGAGTAGGGAAGACTGTGCCTCATAGCGCTGCCGGAACTCGATGACCTGGGAGGAGGAGACGGACAGGTTTATACGGAGCTGTTCAAGGTCTTTGTGAGCCTCTTCCAGCTCTTTGCGCAGGTCAGTGAGGTTGCGCAACTGCTCGTAAAGGTCTCTGAACTCTGCAAGTTCGGAGGCGGAAGTGGAGAGATCGTACAACTGCTCGTGAAGGCGTCTGGACTCTCTAAGTTGGGAGGCGGATGTAGAGAAGTCCTTCTGGAGTTCCTCGACCTGTGTGAGGGTAGACTTAAGTTGCGCGACCTCGGTGCTTCGGGAGATGATAGACTCCTTCTCTTCGAAAGATGAAATACTAGATTGAAGTTCTTTGCGCACAGTGCTGAGCTCTCGCGATTGTACATCATAACGAACCTCGAGCTGAACAAGTTGAGATGTGGAAGTGGAGAGGTCAACCCGCAGCTCTTCGAATCGCTTTAGGGAAGTCGCGATCTGCAAGCCATGAGAGGTGATGGTACCCTCGTGTTCCAAAGTCTTCGCCGTGAGTTCGTCACTGAGGCCTCTGACGTCTCTCGACAGCGTTTCATACGACTTTTGGGGTTCATTGTTCCGAGTGGTGGATGTGGCGAAATCCCTACGAAGTGCTTCTATCTGCTGGTCCTTCTCCTTCAACGTACTTTTAATCTGATCCGCAATGCCCCGGCCGGGTGAATTATCCTGATACAGGCCTTTTAACTGACGGAGTTCATCATGGGCAGCGTCGAGCTCCTGGGACTGCGCCTCGTAGCGCTTCTGCACGTCTGCAGTCCTGGAAGAGGCAGAGGAGAGTTCGACTCGAAACTGATCAACAGCTCTCTGCGCGGTCGTAACCTGATATGCCATCGTGCTGTTTTCGCGCTCCGCCTGAGTGACCTTGTCAGAGAGAGCAATAATGACATGTTCCTTCTCCTCGAGTAACAACACCTTAGCTTGGAGGTCGTTACGAGTAGCGATTATTTCTTGCGACTGCACGTCATAGCGCTTCTGGAGGTCGGCTGTTTGAGCGGAATGGGCAGAGAGGTCTCCTTGAAGTTTCTCGTAGTCTCTGCGAGCACTGGAGATCTGCTCCATCTTAATTTTCAGCTGGCTGTGCGCAGAATCAAGCACTTTTGACTGAGCATCATGACGCTGCTGTAGTTCGTCTGCTCGGGCAGAGACGCGAGAGAGTTCACTCCGAAGTCTCTCGAGAAGCTCTTTGTAGAAGACCACAGATGATTCCTGGCGAGTTATAGATTGAGGGGTGGCAACTTTTTTCCGAGGTTGGTGCGATCGATGTCCCTTGGCGGTATCAGGTGCATCATGGTCTGTCTGTTCGCCTGGCGTTTCTTGACCGGCACCTGCACAGTGAATGAGGTGAGATTAGGACAAGACGTATCGCCGACAGCCTTACTGAGTTCAGAACGTGCTGAGTCCGCGGATTCGGGTTCGTGGTCGAGGTTGTGTGATGATCCTTCTTTAATGTCTGGCATCCCCGTTCCCGACTGATGGTCAATAGTAAGATAGTATCCTTCTTTACGTGCTTTTTCCCGTGCCTTTGGTTTCCTCGGAAGCCCCGAACGTCCGCCTGGAGTGCCAGGCGAGGTGGACAGTGGGGGTACTGCGGGTTCGGGCATACTGTGGGAAGAAATGATGCCTAGGCAGCGGGACAAGGCTTAGAGCTGGTATTCGTATACCGAGAGCTGGAGTACATACCCTCTTTGCAAGGAGGGGAACCCCGAGTCGTTTGCTTTTATGCGCTGGACCAATGGTCGATACGCACGCATGCATGCCCATGGATCTTTCCATAGTGAAATGATGGAATAGGAAATGGGTTGAGGGCTCAGACCAGTGCCCTGAATCTGGGGGTTCAATCGTAATGTCCGTTTTTACCAGCGTGCACAGGGTCCTATGCATGAGGCCTGAGCCCTTGAAATGCTGTATATCAGCCTCAACGAACAGCCTCATCTTCGCGGCCTTTCATATGTACCCAGAAATGAACGACACGGTACCACCTGCGGTTAGTCTGGCTATTACTGTAACCTTCTCCGAGGTGAGCACCAGATCAATTGTTCAAGCAAACGGCTTCCTATTGCTTGTCTATGTCTAGTTGATCGGCGAGTAAAGAGGACCTGCTTTATAGGGAAACACCTATCTTCAATCGCTGACAGCGGTGCCCTTCTCGTGGACCGGGTTTATAACATGGACCGATGGTTACCTCTTGCCAGGAAGGACAGCTTGAATTAGAACATGACATCAGCATTGCTTGCACCTATAATAAATAGTTCACGGCATCACTGAGGCGGCCGTTTCCCTACTTTCTCCTCTCCGCTCTGATATGGCGTTGTTTTATGTGTGCGTACTTTGTACCCTGCATTCTGTTCTTCATGCGCTCACCCAAATGCTGGCCACCATAGTCAAGGTCTGCCCATAGGATGGGTCGCCATTATGTTGGCTTTGTTAGCCTCCATGGGTGGTTTCATCTTTGGGGTGAGTCGGTCTGTCTTACGCACGATCACGCTGACATCCGCCCAGTACGATACCGGTCAGATATCTGACATTTTGCTCATGGATGATTTCCTCCTTCACTTCGCAAAATGCTCTACCCCGGGTGATGTTGCTACCTGCGCATTTTCAACCGTGCGTGAAGGCCTTATTGTCTCCCTCCTCTCAATCGGGACACTAGCCGGTGCACTCATCGGCGCTCCGTGAGTGAAGCCGTATCATAATAAGTTCTGCCAGTACCACTCTCACGCCGTATAGAACTGCTGACTTACTCGGTCGGCGCTATGCCATGAGCGCAGAGTGCATCATCTTCACCGTAGGCGTCATCATTCAGGTCGCCTCCACGAATGTCTGGCAGCAATATGCCGTTGGTCGACTCATCAGTGGCTTGGGTGTCGGTGCACTGAGCGCAGCTGTACCCATGGTGTGTGCGCTCCCTTTCATACAAATGCACATATCCCTTCACGCGCCTCCAGTACCAAGCAGAGACCGCTCCTCCCCAAATCCGTGGTACACTAACGTATGTCATTCATGATCCGTGAACGGTGGGGATTAACGTGAACCCCAGCGCCACATATCAGCTCTTCATCACATTTGGCATCCTGATCGCTTGTCAGCCTGTTTTCTAATATCTCACCCTTGAGGATGTACTCACTGAGTTCGCAGATTGCATTTCAATCGGAACTAGGCATGCTGCTGGTTCTGCTTCTTGGCGTGTCCCGGTTGCGATCGGCATTCTATGGGCATTAATACTCGGTATCGGCATTTTGTTCATGCCTGAAAGTCCAAGGAACGTTCTTGGCATCTTGTTTATCGTTCGTTTTCTAATGGCACACACAACCAATAGGTGGCTTGCTGCTCGCGGCCGGCTAGATGAAGCACGGATATCCCTCGCGCGCACCCGTGGTCTCTCCATAGCCGAAGCCAATGATCATTACATCGTCCGACGTGAAGTCGAGGAAATCCGACTGAGTGTGGAACACGAAAAAACAACCAAGGGTGGTTGGATTGACTGCTTCAGGCCGCACAACAAGACACTCTACCGCACGCTCCTCGGTATGAGCTTGCAGAGTCTTCAACAATTGACGGGGGCGAACTACTTTTTCTACTATGGTGCCACCGTCTTTCAGGCTGTAGGACTGTCAGACTCGTTTGTCACGCAGATCATTTTGGGAGCGGTCAATTTTGTCTGCACCTTTGGTGGCATGTATATTATGGAGCGGGTATGTTTCTAGTCTTCCTGTTTAGGTCCTGCTTCCTCATCGTTGCCCTCCAGTTTGGACGTAGGCGGCCCCTTATTTGCGGCGGCATCTGGCAATCTGCCTGGTTGTTTGTGTTTGCATCGGCTGGGACAGCTGTCGACCCTGTCACACACCCAGGAATTGGAAAACGTATGTCCTCCTTTCTAACCTCTGACTCTCATTACTTGACCTTGGCTCTAGTCATGATCGTCTCCGCGTGCATGTTTATCTGGGGTTATGCCATGACGTGGGCACCGTGAGCGGGCATCTCGTTTCGCAGACATTGTGGGATTTGACCTCTTATGCACTTAGTGGCGTCTGGATTTTGATCGGCGAAACGTTTCCGACGCGGACGCGTGCCAAGCAAGGCAGTCTCTCGACGGCCGCAAACTGGACATGGAACTTTTTGCTCGCGTTCTTCACCCCGTTTATCAGTAACGCGATCGGTTACCGATATGGCTACGTCTTTGCGGGTACACCGTCCTCTTTTCGATTTTCGCCCTCGATAGAAACTGATCAAGAGGGATAGCATGTAACTTGGCGGGCGCCGTGGTGGTGTATCTGTTCCTGTACGAGTCGTCGGACATCTCGTTGGAGAACGTGGACATGGTGCGTGAACGTACGTGATTCGCATTTGCCACCTGCTTATCCTGTGTCGATAGATGTACACCGACCCGGAATGTAAACCATGGACGTCTGGCCAGTGGGCACCGCCTGGCTACTCGTCCCGCCGAGACCTGGTCGAGCAGACAAAAGCCAGTGCAGAGGAGCGCAAGCAGGACTTGGGGGAATTGGAAGAAGGCGTCTGAAGGTTGCCAACGTCTACACGACCATGACGAGGGAACCGTCGATGAACTATGTGGGCATACAGTTTGTGTACCTACAGACGACCGAGTTGTACAGCACTGAGCCATGAACGTTTGAACTATCGCCCTTGCATCCGATCAGCATGAGTATTTGGAAACTGGGTGTCTATGCAGACGTTGCATCGGCTCCGAATCCGGGTCAATACATGTCGTAGTTGCTGCGAAAACAAAGGAGTGCACCATCCGCGTCCGGACGCCTTCTCCGGGCTCCGGCAAAAGGAAGAGGCCTACGTCTATTCCTTGTCGGGCGCAACGTGGTATAGACACTTCCTGGAACGAAATTCAGAACTGGGGATCCATCGCACACTTTGTCAGCCCCCGGGCTTTTTGAACGCCCGATCGCATGATCATGATGCACCGCCTGCGACTGCGCGAGAGCGCACAAGCAGACACACAAAGCGCCGAGGGCCCGGGGGACCTTCAGGCTTCGAACCTAGTACACAATCTCCGACATCAAGGGGTGGACTCGCATCGCCGTCCGAACGCATTTTTTTTCCTGTAGACTTCTGAGGCTATCGTGGGCAACGCATCCGACCGTCAAGCACAGACCAGAGCCGGGAAGGAGTTCGGCTTGTCCCATATGTGAAGCGATCATGTCCGATGAGGGAAGCGAACTCGAACGATGGCGGTAGCGCGACATGGCAGAGGGTGGAAAGGAGAGTTGCCTACATTCGTATATCATGCCACGGGGAACTGCTACTGTACACCAGGACTCGATGAGGTTCGACGAAGCAAGCCACCATGGCCTACGCACTCCCGGAAAGGAGGAAACCAATTCTGTGCGTGCGCAGCCTCCTTGGTGCACACGAACCGTGCACAGTCACTGAAGACAGAAGACGCCCAATGTTACGGTTCACGGTCGTTCACGGGTGGATCCTCCACCATCGATGCGTCCTTTTCGAATGTGAGATTTCTTTTCACCTTATGCAACTCCCCCATGTATACGAGTGAACCTGGGTGCGCACGGCGTAGATGCAAGGGCGTTACTATATTCATTATCGTGTTCGTACCCTTGTCCGGAACCCTAAGACGGCATCATACTTTCCTTTTAATCGCATTTCCTGTTTCCTGATCTCTCGCTCGGAGGAGTCAGGTGGTGTGACATTCGCAGCCTACTGATCATCTGGTTCCGAAGGCTGTCGTGTGTAGCGGTTGGGTGTTGAGTATCACTGCAGGTGTTGATATGACAGGAGTGTATAGCGTTTTGGAGTATAAACCAGATGCCTACGCCTTCTTGATTCTTCGACGGAAATCTTGTTTCCTGACCCCGGTCCTTGATCAATGGTTTTGTGCCTGACAATGAGGGATGGAACACACCGTGCGTTCTCCCGAAGGCGATAGCCGCGACAGTTTGGCCTGAATAGGGACCATCGTTGGCGTCCCGTGCCCGACGACCGGCATGCTGTATCGACTGTCAATGACCGCCCCGCCAGAACATGGACAAACCCTGAGCGTCCATGAAATGAATGGGCAGATACTCGAGGCCTATCATGGACATTATGCCATCCGTACATACCCCGAGGATCCACGTTTGTTGTGCTTGACTTTTTCATTCGTCCGGGCACACCGCGGTGTCACCGTTTCCAAAGTCTGTATTCTAGAAGAACATTGAGAACGACACATTCAACACGGCCCTTGCATTTCCTGACTGGACCTCGACCACTGCGGTCACCCTTTCTTGACCGACATGGTACGATACAAACGGCTTGGAGGCGGAAGAGGAGACGCCACAACTAGAAGGTGCGCCGCTTAGGAGTCGGAGGAAACTCTTCTTCGCTGTGGTAAACAGCCGTGTGGGACGCGCAGCTGTTCTTGTGCACGGTCTTGTTTGTTTTGGGAGCAAGGAAATAGAAGCAAAACAACACGTTGACCGAGTCGGCGAGGATATAAAGCCTGTCTCCACCAGGTCCGCTGGTTTACCTCGTCGGCTACTACTTGCCTTCTAGTCTTTCACTGCGCTTCAAGTCGAAAGAACCATGATCCCCCGTGTTTTCAAATCCGCTGTCGTCTTGTCCATCGTTGCGTTTGTCGCGATCACGATGGGCGCCGTCGCCGCGACTGGCGACAGCGGGTGCGACACCGGCACCATCAAATGCTGCGATCAAACAATAAGCGTAGGTCTCACCATACTTCGGACGCTCACCCTCAGTCCAGCTATCCTAATGCATTGGATGAACCTTCTTCAGCCTTCCACCCAGGAGCCCGAGTTCGAGATGTCCACAGTGTCAGAAATCCCCAGCGATCTGCTTGACGGGCTACTCAGCAACACCGACCTACTCGGACTCGCTTCGGAGCTCGGGGGCCTTATCGGAGTCAGCTGTACTGCCGAGGGCGGGGCGGCCTGCCAGCAACAGCCAGTGTGCTGTTCCAAGGATTTTGTGAGTTGCATTCTCGTATGCCTGGAGTTTGGCTGACGAGAGTAGTATGATGGCCTTATCAATATCGGGTGCAGCCCCATCAACGTGAACCTGTGAGAGCGGTGTGTCTTGGTCCGATTTAGTTGTGTGGACAGTACTTGACAACATGGGGGAAAGCTACATACTGGTCTATAGCATCGTCCCGTTGTCCGGTCGTAGTCGCAGCATCTTGAACTTCCACGGTCATTTTCGTGTTTCGAGACCAAGTTTCAAGTCTGAGCGCCGCAGAGACTGACATGTGTCTTCTTTCTCGTCCCGCCAACTAGTCGTCCTCCACGTCGCAGACCTCGCAACCATATGGCTGCGCTGACCAACCTGCTGCACCGTGTCAGTTCTTCACTTCATCTCCAGCCACACCGTCGTATCGCCGTCCGTCACGTCCTCCTCGCACTCGTCATCTCCGCCATCCTCTCCACATTTTACTATTCCTACCTTAAGCGTGGCGGGCCATTTCTCTCCCATGAAGACATCCTCTTCTGGCCCCCAGAGACGCCTGAAATCTGGGCTGGACGAGCAGCCCAGGTCAAGGAGGCATTCCGACATGCTTATCATGGTTACGAGCGGCACGCCTTTCCGCACGACGAACTGTTGCCGATCTCCAACCAGAGCATCGACAAGTGAGTCTATTCTCACGCACGCACGAGCTCTATGCTGTCCATGAGTCGTTGACGTCCTGTGTGCCCAGTTTCAATGGATGGGGTGTCACTGCAGTGGATTCTCTCGACGCGATGTTACTCATGGGGCTCGAGGACGAGTATGTGCGCGCACTGCCGATGATCAGTCAGGGCAACTTTTCTCTACCAACCGTACGTCCCTCCTTCCCGTTCCTTTCCGGTCATAGTCTCAATCAGCGTTTGATCGCCTGCATAGAATGATGCTGTTCTCTTCTTCGAAACGGTCATCCGCTATCTTGGCGGATTGTTGGCCGCGCATGCGATCACTGGCGACGATCACTTGCGAGAAAGGGCGGACGAACTTGGCAGCATATTGGCACCTGCGTTCAATACATCGAGCGGGCTCCCAAGTCCCATAGTCGATACCTACATGTTAGCTCCACTGAAAGCTCGTGTCGAGGTTTGATCGTAAACTTTTTTTCTTCACAGGGGAAGAGCTGTCGCGCGTAACTCGAGCGTTTTGGCGGAAATAGCCACCTGTCAGATGGAATATGCATACCTAGGCAAGATTACGGGAAAAAAGGAATATGTCGATTACGTCTGTTTTGTCGCTCTTTCCTTTGTGAAGTCAAAGTTGACTCTCACTACAGGCGACATCGATCACCAACGTACTCTATGACGCAAACCTCGTTCGATTCGGAGGAATGTATCCCACACTTTGGCAACTAGAGTCGGGTACTCCATCGGGTCGTATGTCTCTCGCCTTTGACACTCGTAAAGGTTGGACAAGGTACTCACCCAGGAAACGTCAAACTCTCGGTCGGTGCCGCTGCGGACAGTGGGCACGAATATACTCTCAAACAATTTCTGATGACCGCACGCACAGACAAGCGTAATCTGGAAATGTGTCCGTGTCTCGTCATGCCTATTATGATTTACCTGATGCCAACTCTCTCGTATACAGACCTCCGGTTCACCTCGTACGTCATCAACAACTTGCTCTTCCTCTCACCCGACCGCCACCTCCTCTATGTGACCGACGCAACCACGTTAAAACGCGCGGCGGTCCCCTCCCATATCTTTGAACACCTCTCCTGCTTCTTCCCTGGGCTCCTCGCCCTCGGTGCACACCTCCTTCCCCTCAACCACCTCGATACCCTTGGTATCGATGTAGCCGCGCTTGCCGACGACCTCTTGCCACTGGACCGCTTGGCTTATGCCAACCTCGCCGAATTTAATTTGGGGGACTTGCATCTATGGGCGGCGGACGGGATCGCACAGACGTGCTATCTGACGTACACAGATCAACCCACAGGACTAGGTCCCGAGGTTGTGCGCATGCAGGTCGACCCGCAGCTGGGCGAGATACGGTGGATGGATGCCATGCGTGCATGGAAGGAGGAAACCGAACGTGGCATGTTTGGGTGGTGGAGTAAACGACACCCGGAATCGCCGCCGCCCGGCGTGCGCGACATGAAACCGTGGACGAGCCCGCTGCCCGAAAACGTGACCGTCGAGGCGATGGTACGACCTGGGCGGAAAAAGGGTAAAGGCGTGAACACGTTTGGCAGGGACTATTTGATCAGGAACTCGGCGTATTACCTGCGGCCAGAGGTGCGTCCCCTCGTGCATGTGCGTGTGCGTGTGCGCTCACGTCCGTGGGGGGGTTGTGGTAGACGGTCGAATCGTTCTACATCCTGTGGCGAACGACGGGAGACGTGAAATGGCGCCATCGTGGCTGGCACGTCTTCCAAGCCATCCAGCGACACGCCAAAACCGACTCGGGGTACGCCAGTGTCGCGGACGTCGATACTATAAATCCAACTCAGATGGACTCGATGCCGAGGTCAGTCTGGCGCGCATGCAAACGAGAGAACCATTACATATTCATCTTACTTCTAGTTACTTTCTGGCCGAGACGCTCAAGTACCTCTACCTCTTGTTCCTGGACGAGGACCCACTGCCACTCGACAAATGGGTCTTCAACACCGAAGCACACGCGCTGCCCGTGTTCGAGTGGTCCAGGGAAGAACGGGAAGCGTATGGAATCGTATGACGCCCTGTTGACCAGGGCTAGATTATACATACCTACACGCTGCATACACGACCCGGTCTTTTCGTCGATCCTCACTGATATTTACATACCCTCGCTGCATACCCGTCGAGATTAGAGACAAAGTATGTAGTCATAACGCTCCTTTCAACTAGCCTCGTTTTTTTCCCATTCTGCGGGATCTCAACAAGATGAGCAGCTGACGATCGTCGCTTCCTCGGAAAGAAACTGCAACTAATGAGCCAACCTGGTGTTGTTGGGACCTCGATCGTGCAGGAGCAAAAAACAAGAAAAAAAAACGTTCGGATACCGGGAGTCGAACCCGGGGCTGCTGTGATCAGGCACACCCTGTTTGACCAGGGGCCATTCCTGAAAGACAGCCATGTTAGCCGTTACACCATATCCGACTTGCACAATGACGACGCGTTTAAGATCATATCAAGGTTGCTGACGGGTTTGACGAACGTCTGAGAATATCCTTGTACGCACCTGGACTCGTAGATCATATCGGCCGGTGAGAACGTCGTATCAGCTATATAGTAAAACATCCTACGGGTTTCCGAGCACTACGGGGTGTGACACGGCGCCTCTGTGCCGCCGATCAACATGAGGAATCATTGAGGATGCTGCCTCGCATCCACCATCACCGATCAATAACCTGAATAATTAGTAACGGGCTCTCAGTCTATCAGCTTGGAGCACAGACAAGATTGCGACGATATTCAAAGCGACTGACAGTATAAAATTGGGACGCTACAGGTAGATTAATGGCAGAACCGTTCAACGGGTCACCTCAAGACATCGGGATACAAATCACGTTCATTCTCATCCACCCCAGTCATACACGTAAGAGTACAACATGTCCAAACAAACAAGAACAAAGAACAAGGTTGCTACTTGCACGTTACATCAACCTCGTGTAAAGGGAAAAAACGGAATAAGGTGGGTCAACAAGACAAGGGTTTCGTCCTCGTCAAACGGAATGTGGCAGCAAACTGGCTTTTCGTGTTTAGGAGAATGCCAACGCTGACCACGTGGCAGCAGCACCCACTGCCATCGCTGCTGCTGTACGCGCAACGCTGTATATGGCTGTCCGAGCGCGTTTGTTAGGCGGCCGAGTAGGCTCAGCGGCCGGAACCTCGGGAGCGGAAAAAACGGGCGCGGAAACGGTGATTGGCGGAACGGGCACTTGCGGGACGACCACTTCTGACAGAGGAATGTCGTCCACAACGATCGGACCAGGGGGAGGACCCGCACACACGACCTCGGGTGCCACTTCCGCCGCCTCTTCATCCTCGCGCTTCCTCTTCAAGGACCTCACTTCCTAGACTCTTCGTCAGATCTGAATCGAAAAAGAGATGACCACGACCAGAACTTACCTCGGCTTGGATGATCACCTCCTTCAACGCATCCAATGCCTCCACGCGCGCACTCTGGATCGCATCCATTTTAGTTTCTATCCGCCGCTCAACATCTTCGCGCAACGACTTCATTTCTGAAAGGCAGATCGTCAGTCGTCGACACAGACTCTAGTGAACCCGACGTACCAGACGCAAGATTGTTCAAGGCGGCCGCACACACCTTGACGTCATCCATGGGGTTCTCGGCAGGCCTAGGCCCTACAGCGTCCATCCTCTCACGAAGCGTTGTCACCTGGTTTTGCAGGGCGGTCACCTGGCCTTGAAGCATAGACAAGGAAGCAATGTTGCGCTCCGCACCCGCGACACGGCAGAGTAGGCGCTCTGATTCGGGCTCGAGCATGTCAACGCGACTCTGAATATCGACCACGTCGTCCTCGGACATGGATTGGCGCGATAGTAGATCGCTGAGGGTGCCCTGCAAGGCGGTTATACGGTCCTATGGCAGATACATCAGCAATAAAGTGACACGACGGCGAATGATACACACCTCAGCACTCTTGAGAGACCCCTTGATCTCAGATGTGACACACTCTGTCACAACCTTATGGAGGGGTTGGATAGGAGGCATGCGGTGCGGCGGTAGAGTGGGCGGTGGCGGTGGCGGGACCGACGGGATGCCAAAGTCAGATGCGATAGAGGTGCTAAACGGTCCGCCAATAGGGAAGAAGGGAGGCGGCGGTGGAAGACGATGCATCAGTTCAATGAGTGCATCGTTGGAGAGAGGTGAGATTCTACTGTGACAAGCAGACGGCTGAGCAGAAAGGATCGGCTCAGGCTCACGGTCTGGTCCGGCCGTCGGAGGCATGTCCGACCGCCCGGCTTCCACTTCGAGCGAAGAGTGCCGAGGTGACTCGGGTCTCGAAGCAGGCCATGCGCCGACGACGGCAGGTTCGGACTGCTGTGCCTCAGAGGGCGGGGATGGAGACCGCGTCGTTACCTCCATTGGTGATTGAGAGCGCGACTTGGAGAAAGGCTCGATGACGACAACGACAGGGGATGGCGGTCTGACGACGTCAACAGAGGGGGGCGTGGGGGGAGCATCCTCCAGAAGGTCATCGGAGACATCCAGGATGATGGGTGTATGCGAGGCGGCGTTGTGGTAAATGTCTCGAATGAAGCTGCGGAAGGCAGGGATTTTGACGGAGGTTTTGCCCACATCATCCCGAAGGAGGGCAGGGATGCACGAGTGCTCGTCTTCCACGTCCGACTCCTGCTCCGACGGAGAAGATGCGACATCTGAGGACACGGAGATGGAGGAAGAAGGCGAGGCATCGGACTCGATGCAGGAGATGGAGTTGAGGCCATAGCGACCCGAGCTGAGCTTACGCGGCCTAGACAGGACTGGGCTCGGGGGATTGAAGGGCGTGAGCGCGCGGTCCGCAGCCGACTCATAAAACGGGTGATTGGTCACCAACTCCACGCGGACCGTGACAGGGGAGACATGATACGAGCCAGCGCCAACCATCTTGCCAAACGTCAGCACGTCGCCGTCATGGAGCGGTGTTTCGACCTCGGGTTGCAG
>JBBPTA010000123.1:17206-30960 GCA_038093915.1 Boletellus aff. emodensis
AACGGGTGATTGGTCACCAACTCCACGCGGACCGTGACAGGGGAGACATGATACGAGCCAGCGCCAACCATCTTGCCAAACGTCAGCACGTCGCCGTCATGGAGCGGTGTTTCGACCTCGGGTTGCAGCATCTTTGGGGCCGTCTCGCCACGCCGCAGGAGGTGGGTCCCATGTCGCGAGTGGAGGTCGACGATGTAGACCTGGCGGGATGATGCCGTACATGCGTTAAGCGCTAGCATACATGGTCGATAAGAGACGTACCTGGCCGCTGTCCGAGAGGACGAGCTTGGCATGCCTTGCGCTCACGACCTGGCAAGTGAATACAGCGTTGTGGTCGTCGTTCTCCCGCCGCATCAACCTATCATCGGATCCCGATTTGCGCCCGATGTTGACATGGCTTGAGCGGGCGCGATAAAAGGTAAGGTCGTGGGCGGATTTCTCGCCACATTTCTCAACATGTAGGGTGACACCTGCAGACGATCAGCGAGGGCGAAGGGGGGGCAAGGGAAGACATGCCCGTAGCAGATGGGTGCGCCTTGGGATCACAGGGGTTGGCCAGGGGCTCTGCGGTGGCGAGCCTTGTTCCGAGATACTGGACGTCGTCGTCCATGGCGAGGATGGGACGAGTGGCGGGATTATCGAGGGAAATCAGGGAAGAAAAGGGATGCGGTGAGGGAGGAGGGAAAGAATGAGAAATGGCGAGTGACTTGGAGCTGTGACTAAATGGCAATGCGGCGCATGTCTCCGGTCACTCGTCCATTCACGGCAACATTCCGGCCTCAGCCCCCCGATATCGCCTCTCGGCACTTGGGCGGAAGAAGATGGGTACATACTAGAACACTGGGCGTATACTAACGGACTAGTGCCATCGACGAGGCGATCAAACAAACTGCGGGCCCCTCTCACGAATTATAATCGGTAAACCAGGGATGGACAAGGGCACGTTTCGCTGCAAGTAGCTCAGCACGACCCCAACCTGAATAATAAATCACGACTCGCCAGAAATGCGTTTCGCCGTGTCATAGGTCAGCGTTCGCTAAGAGGGTGCATGAGTGCAAGAGGCACAAGGACGTCAAACGACCGCAGGCTCACCGATAGCAAGTCGATGCCCATCTCGTCCAGGTTGGGCACGACGCTGCGCAACTCTTGTTTGGTCCACTGCGGAAACGTTTCCTTGTAGTCGGGCAGTTGGCTGACGCCGGGCCAGATTTGCTCGTTTGGCGTGCCCATGATTCTTGTGCCCCCGAGTTCAGCAATCAGACAGGACATCACATCGTCCACAACACACCTGAAAATTTTGAAGATTTGATCAATCTCGGAGTCACCAGGGAAGAGCGGGTTCCCTCTCATGACCATCTCTGCAAAGATGCATCCGACCGACCACATGTCGATCGCGGTAGAATAATGTCTGGACCCGAGCAAGACTTCAGGTGCGCGGTACCAAAGGGTGACGACCTGGGCGGGATCCGCTGCAGATGAGAGGACACGCGGATACGGCAACATATGACGCTCGCCTCGTGGGTATAAGTCCTCATGGGTATGCCGAATGCCCTCGCCAGGCCGAAATCCGCAAGCTTGAGATTGTTGCGCTTGTCGATGAGCAGGTTTTGTGGTTTCAGGTCACGATGGAGGATGCGGTGCGAGTGGCAGTAGAGGAGGCCAGAACTGAGTTGGTGAGTGAATTTCTGGCATGGCCAAGTGGTGAGCGTCCGGATGATGCATCACGTGATCCAACGCGTCACCGGCCCCCCGTGTCGTCACAACGGACGGGGTGACACGGACGGAGGGTGTGACAGAAAGGAGGGATGCAGGCACGTGCGCATCTTTGCGCGTTCACCGCGGCGTCGCCACATGCGCAGCGCACGACGACGACAAAGAACACGACCCACCTTGGATATCTCAATCGACATCGGCGTACCGCTCGTGTTGGCGTGTTCCATGTAGCGTTTCAGGTCGACGTCCAGGAACTCGAACACGAGATACAGCTTCTGGTCCGCGTGCACAATGTCCAGCAATCTACACGACCAGCGGTCCACACGCTTGAGCACGCGCGCGCCAACACGGCACTGAGGTGGGGCGGGGCATGCCAACGGACCCACCTGACGATGTTGTCGTCCTTGAGTTCCTTCAGCAGACTGATCTCGCGAATGGCAGTACTCGGCACGCCCTCGTCCTCCGCTTCGAGCCGTATTTTCTTGAGCGCAACGATCTGGTTGTTGGTCACGTCCCTCGCCTTGTAGACGACGCCGTATGTTCCTGCGCGCGAGGGCACATTACATCACGGGACTGCCAGCAGACGACGGAGAGCGGCACACCTTCGCCTGCAGGGCGTGGGCGCCACACACGAGGGTCATCACGATAGGGCACAAAATGTGCTGCTGCCGCACGCACCGACTTTCTCGATCTTGGCGTAGCTGAGGGGTGATCGAGGTCAGCACCGCCGTCCCAGACGACGCACGAGTCGCATACCGATCCATATGAGCCAAGGCGGTGGTAGTGCAGAGCGGAAGAGAAACGGAAAAGAAAAAAAAAAGAGTGTTTGGGCGGTGGCCGTTACTTAAATACGAAGGGACGTCAGGCAAGTAAGCCGAACTAGGGGACACCACATCGCCACACAGCCTCTCCCCCTCGCTGCCCGGTCCCAGCCCACTTTATACTCGCCCTTTCGAAAATGGGATAGCCAAAGCCCTCTCTTGCTCGGTCCGGCTCCTCGTCGTCAAGACATCACATTACATTGTCTGCGAGCCATTCCCATGAGCCCGCAGCCGGCGACCTACGTACACCCTCTCGCTCCCCTCGGTTACGTATGCCCACTTCCTCAGGCCGCGAGCGACACAGCCCGCAGAGCACGCCTGGCACACGCACCAAAACAAACCCCGGTCCTCACCCTGGCCTTGGCCAGTTTATCTGCTCGCCTTGTCGTCGCATCCGAGTAACATCGATGTACTGCCCCGGCCAGGGCTCTTCGCCTATCAGCGAATCAGTCTTGGCACACAACGCGACAGACAGGCTCCTGTCAGTTTGCGTCAATATCACTCACTTCGATCGATAATGTCAGCGCCCGCGTCCCCTTCGTCGTCGCTTTCTTCCTCAGATTCCCACCGGTCATCCAGCGCACCACCTGGATTCTTGGCTCGATCCACGGCAAGATCGCTCATAAACTGACTCAACGACGCTTCCTTGATGTCTTGAAGCGATTTATCGCGTGCAGCGCGGGCGCGGGCAAGCTCGGGGAGGTATTCCCTAGACCCCGGATGCTGACAATCAGAAAAAGAAAAAAGAGCAGGACGCGCACAACAAGACAGAAAACAAAATCTCACTTTGCATACGTCTCCCTCGACTCCTCCACGGCATCAAGGAACGCCTTCATTCCGTCACCCGTCAAACTGGACACACCCACAGCCTAACGACATCACGATCCACATGAGCCCTCGTGCGACCATCCATTTAATAACAAGAAAAGGGGGAATCGCTCGCCTTGAGGTGCTTGTAGAACTCGTCCAGAACCAAACTCATGCTGTTCATCAGACTATTCATGTACGTCGGCTCGCCATCGGCGTCCCGCGATCCCGAATGCGACGCCAACGCCGCCTGGAACGCTTCAAAGTCCTGCATCCACTCGATCGCAAACTCGTGCGACGCCACGTCCGTCTTGTTGAACACGAGCACAAACGGGAGCTTGGTCTTGTACAGGATGCTGTCCCCGTCCGCAAGGGTCAGCCGGAAAACGAACACCCGAGAAACGGACACGAACCTGCACGCGTACAGCATGTTTGACATAAACGTCGCCGGCGCTGTCGTCCGCGGGGTGTCGATGATGTACGCCACAACCGACGGAAATGAGGATGCGACGGCATCGGTGATGATAGCCCCTGATGCGGACCAGGTGAAGATCTCAATCTGGCCCGGCGTGTCGAGTATGATATGACTGTGACCCGGATCCGTACACTCAGACAAAAGAAGGGGGGAGGGAGGGGGACGCACTCGACGGTTTCTGCCCGCTTCTCCACCAAATCCAGCACTTGATCAAACTTGGTCGTGAACAGATTCAGTGCCGTCAGGATCCCACCGTTGGGTCCCAGATTATACCTTGCCCAAACGATCACGTCACGTCGCGTGAAAAACACGGAACCCCCTCAAAAGGGAGAGACGGCGGGACACACTGCTTCATGACCTCCTTGTAGTTTACCGTGTCCCGAATGTCAATGTTGGGCTCGAATGGGACGTGGGCCACTGCGGGATCCAGATTGAGGATATATGGCGGCCGCGAAGGATTGATAGTGTGCAGATAGGAATTGAGACGCTGCACAAAGGTCGACTTGCCCGCCCCCGCCATCCCAATCGTGATGATGACGCTGGGCTTTCTCGGTTGGGAACCGGAAGTACCCTGATTAGAACTCGCGGAGGTGCTCATCGTACACGCAACAACTTGCGGCTTGTGGCGGTTCGGGAGCTCTCGCGAGCACTGGTGGTCGGGAAGAAAACCTGTTGCGCGTCGGACAGCTTGGGTGACGCATCGCCAGATTTAAATTATTACCATAAACGGTAGCATCACCAGATGGAAAGAAAAAATAAAAGAAAACACTACACAGTACAGCATATGCAAAACGATGCAATCAATCAATCAAACGAATCGACTACAAGAAATAGTCAGTTTTGAGTACCACCATACTTGGCACGAATGTCTCTGGTCAGCGAACGTAACATGGCAGGCGTGACGATCGTGTGATAGGCGGGTTCAGATGGCACAGACGTCGCAATGCTGAGCGAGGGAGAGGACGGACTGAGCGATGCCGTCTCCTCGTCTGTGGTGAGGTCATCGGACAGCGACAATCGTTGCTTCTTGGGTCTCGGCGTGAATGCTCTGGAAAACCGACCATGCGGGTGAACGGCGCGCTCTCGGGTGAAAAGGTGTTTCATGCAACACACCTGCTCGAGTCTACGCTCAACTCTGCAAAGGAAGCAAGTCGTTTCGGAGGCTTGGACTTCGCAACATGACACGCCTTCATCTCTTCTTCCAACGACGCACTCAACGCCTTCATCTCTTTCGACGCGTCATCGAACCGAGTTCGGGGAACAAGGTGGACAGCATCTGGACGAACGCCCGCAATATGCGCCGCAACGGGACGTGCAAGCGCATACATCTGAGACAGAAAAGTCACCGTTGGGAAATCTAGAAACAATGAGCGTCTGGTCTTGCCACAGTCGCAGAGACACCTGCCTCGACCAAGGTCCTGATGCGCTCGTATGTCACTCGTCAGTGAGACAGCAAAGTCGGTCTCGGGGAGAGTCTGCAGCCAGTCAAGGACTGCATCAAAGGTTTTGCTATGTCCAGCTTAGCGTTGCCATGTGGGCGGGAATCGACGACAACTTACTCAGAATCCATGCCTCTGCCCAACTGCAAGTGGGGAATGCCACTCAGGTTACCATCGCCCCGGAGGAGAGTGATCACAGAATCGATAATCCGAATCAAAAGACGAGCACTGCCCTCTAGCAGTATTGCATAGCGGTCCCAGTTAACTGTGTTCCAGGCGCGCTTGTCAAACAAGTTCAGGCGCACGTGCAGGGAAATAAACTGACATTCCCCATAGACGACATAGTCGCTGAGCCACCTCGTCATCTCTTCCCACTGACGCTCCCAAATATCGAAAAGACCTACAATTCGTACACGTCTGAACAACTGAGCAATCGGTTTAAAGACCTTGACTCACCGTTCAAGGAGACACGTTTCACGAGTCGACCCTCGAGGTCAAATGGGATGGTGCGCAACAGTTCGTCCAATCTGGACTCCGTGTCTAGAGCAGTCGTAGAGATCAAGAATTCGTTCGTCGATGTCAATATGCCGCCGTTCACTAGTGATCCAACCTGTGAAAAAAAATGAACAAGGACAGGCGAGGGTCACCAGTCGACTGACCATGTCATCAAAATCCTTGGATGAGTCCGGATCTCGTTCGGACCATGCGATAGATAGTAACGAGGGAACATAATGTCGGTCCGCTGGGAACGCCTCGATGATTTCACGCAGGCGAGTGCAGTCTTCCAAGACGCGATATTTTCTGTACACCTTCACTCAGAACTCGAGGCAATAGGAACAGGGTGGCACATCCCACCTTCCCAGAAGATCCGTGACACCCATCAAGGGCGTACGCTCGAATATGACGACACCAAGATGTGAACGCGCCGGCTCGACATCTTTCAAGATCGGTATTTGAAACACGTGCTCATTCTTCCACTTTCCCGAGTCTGGTACATTGAACTTCTGCTCCAACCAGATGGCCGTCCCGTCACTCTCTTGATTGAGCGACAGCCACGCAGTCCAATTATCGGGCAACGGATTCCTCGCCGACTCCAAGAAGGTCCTGAGTACATCCAAAAACGAACCGCGCGCCCATCGACGCGCATGCTCTTCGTGATTCTGGTGAACCATTGAGCCAACGTGGGCGACAGCTTGATCTGACCCTTCACCTTTTCAAACCGTCTCGCCAGCTCTTCATCATTCGCCGGGGGTTGGTATTCCCCAGATAAACGCTCGCGCAATCGCTTCTTCAGTGGCTTGCGGGACTCAGACGATGCTCTTCGACGTGTGTTACTGCCAGCCGAGGAAGAGCTACCCACGCTGCGTGAAAGACGCTCGGCCTGCACCTTCTCCTTGTAGATCGCACTTCGTCGGCATGCTTCGACCCATTTGGCATGGTCGCCCAGTCGCTGTCGCCACTTTGAGAATGCCCGCTTCACTAGCCAGCCCCGGCGCGCAAAGTGAAGCGCCGTCGCCTTCATGATGTCAAGACTAGGTTTCTTGGTAGGAGATGGACGGGCGACGAGTGAAGTATTCAGCTTTTCGGCCGAGGGCTCGGCTTCCGCATCGACGTCTGCGGCGCTGATGACCGTTTTAAGGGGTGACTGCACGGATTCCCTGCGGGATAAGCTTGGGATCGAGAACAGAGATTTTGCGGTCGGTGAATGGAGAACAAGAGGGCTCAGTATTTCTGTCGGTGCAGCCGAAAGGGGAGTAGTTTGTAAGTTCTTCAGTGATCCAAAAACGGACTTTCGTGTCGCAGGGAGGGAAGAAGGGATGTATATGGTTGCAGTGGGTGTTGGGGGCAACGAGATTGGCTGGCGTCGGCCAAGAGGTGGTGGTTGACCTACAGTACCCTCTAGTGGGGTAAAGCCCATGGACGGAGGGGAGGATACAAGGGGTGCTCCTGACATAGTTATGTCGGAAGTGGGCTGCTCTTGTGGCGATTGATGGAGTATCGGTGCTGATGATTCGCTCAAAGCCGAGGTGAATGCATCGGACTTGCGGTTCTCAGTGGAAGAATGTGTACCTATCGACAGTGTTGTGTCGAATGGGGGTGTGGACACGCCAAACCCGCCTGCACCAGCAAGATTCGACGTGGGGATAAAGGCCGGTACCGAAGGGTTGAGCGTCGAAGTCAAAGTTTCGGTGCCAAATGATGCCTTTTTGGGTATAGCAAATCCGTTGGCTTGGGTGGGTTGCGGAGAGAATGATGTGGCCAGCTGCAACGGTTGTTGTGCTTGAGACATGAACTTCGTCGTTGGGGGCACTGCTGGCATCGAACTGAAGGGTGAAATGGATGAAGCAGATGGAGGTATCAAAAGACCAGTAGTTGCGCCAGGATCTTCAAGTGCAGGCGCTTTAATGACGCGATTGTTTATGTAGTCGCTACGAACACACCTGCAGTTTTATGCGAAAGCGAACCGGATGCTTGTGCATTGTTATCTTGAATCGATTCAAAGGCCGAGGTCGCGGCGGCGGCGGATGCTGCATTCGTCAGAGCGCCCTGGACGCCGAAGGAAGCCGTGCCAAATGCGTTTGGAATCGTCTTGAGGTTAGAGAAGGCTGATTGCACTGGCGCCATGGAGTAGTGCGATGGCGGATCAATAGCACCTGGTTTGAAGAAGGCAGACTGTGTCGGTTGGGGGCCAAAGGTATCGGCTAACCACTGAGTTCCACTCGGCTGCAGAGGATCGGCCTGAACTTCAGTTTCATCCATTGCAGAAATGTCGATATCTGTGTCTTGCTCCCAAGCACCCATTCCAGAGTATCCATCAATGATGTCGGAGAGCGAGAGAGAGCTTCGTATCGACTCGATGTCCTCGATGGTATCCTTACCAAAGTGTCGTTCAAGAATGCACGCTACCAGGTAGGTCATGACGATGTTGCCTTTACGACGTAGGACGTCCGCTAGCTCAGCGAATATGTGCATTGCCTCCGCATCAACCACGAGGGAAGAAGTTTTGGTGATAGGTGCACTCTTGGCCTGAACGCGAGCACGGAACTTCGTAGTCAGCTCAAATACAGGATGCTCGAGTAGGGATTGAGGTATGTCGTCGTGGCGCTCTCTCTGGTCGCGGATGTGGACAAGTCGATGGTAAACACGCATCTCCAACTCGGTCGGCGACTGGTAATGGCCGCGCTGATCTTGGTAGAATTCCTTCAAGCTCTGTAGAGCTGCACGAATCGACGTTATGACACGACGGGGGTTGAGTTGGAGTACACCTACTGTTCATGAGCTGTTGCTCCTCCATAGCAATGGAGAACCCTGGGTGATCACGTTCGATGTGGAGGGCCAAAATGTGGAACCGAGCGCATCGGTCGTGACACTCGATCGCGACGGGTCCCATTTCATGTTGCATAGTGAAGTCAGTTCGCACGGCTCTTGAACGGTCCCGGATGAAGCTGAATGTTTCTGAAAATCCGCCAAATGGCAAAAGTTCGTGGAAGAGATAGTCAAGGGTGTGCTGAGATGACCTCAGTGAGGCAAGCTAATGGGTTTGAATAGGAAAACGCACCTTGAGCACGTCCGGAGGTCGAAGGTCCGAGGGTAGAGTCTTGTCCCCGGCTGCGCGTTCATACGCCTTTACGGCTCGTCTGTGGTCCACTCTCTTGGCACCCGGAATCTACGAGAAGAATGAGTGCAACCCCCCATATTGCTTACACTTGAAGGCTGCAAATCCCCACCGTTTCCCATTCGAACAGGTTGTTCTCGCGTTCACGACGATATCGTTCAAAGCGAGGACACATATCCATGCAGGTGCCGACCATGGTGATCGCGTCCTCGAGACGCTTCGGTTTGAGAGGATCGTCCATCTTTCCATCCGCAATGGCCTTCTTACGCTCGGCCTCGCGCGCCTTGACCAACTGGAAAAGGAGAGCATGGAGAGCGTAGCGATAGCTAAACGTGTTTGCGACGCACCTCTTGCCAAAAGTTTTCGCGCTCCTCCGGCGCCTCTAGCTCATTCGAATCTGGATCGTCCGGTTCGTGTTCTTCCTCCATCTCGCTGTGTTCTCCCTCGCTTCCTGTAGCGCCTCCATCGAGGGCGCCGTTTCGGCGAAAAGTGACTGACGCATTGCCAAACCTGCCGCGACCACCACGACCCCTCCCTCGACCGCCACCTCTGTGTCCGCCTCTTTCCCAACGCTCGCTGTCGTTCCCAGCATGAGGCGTGGTTGTGCCGCTGCGTCCGGCGACACCGTCAGCGACCCATCGTTTGTTCCCATGATGGGCACGCCTTCCTGAGCCAGCGCCATCGACAGGTCCGTTCGTGCGCGGTCCTCTGTAGCTGCGCTGTGGTGCCGGGTCCATTGTCGCCATGGACGAGGTCGTGCCACGCGCAAAAGAGCGAGCGTATGTACATCATGTAAGCAAGTCTCTTGGCTGAGTCCGAATTTGGACTCGGATTATTCCTTGACCTCGTCTTTCAAGATAAGACTGAAATGACCGTTATCAGTCAGACTACGTGCGTCCACAGACTTTGAATCAGAGTCTCCTTACGAGGAACACACACACACAAGTTGATTAAACATGGCGATCTAGGTTGCATGCCGCTCCTGATTTTCGATCACAACCAAACGCAGCCGAGCCAGACGCAGTGTGCGACATTTGCACTGGACGACGAGCGTTCGTCTCACTCTGTGTGAGAGGAAAAGTGCTTAGCCAGAAAAATGCGGTGAGAACCCCGGGGGCTCCAATGCGGGTTACGCACAAGCTGGTGTTGTTAGGAACTTGTCCGTGACAAAATCCAACATTGGAAGTGTGCCTGTTCTTGCTGATTGCAAGGTAAACGAAAAGCTGACTGATTAGAGATCGTGGTGTTTCCTGGTGGTTTCTAGCAAACAGAGATCACTCAGCCCTCCTGGGTGAGTTCCAAGTATACCACAATTCGGAACCGAGGTTGCAATATTGGAAGAGTGATTTTTTTTTTTTCGAGTTCCAGTACTTGTTCCTGGGATTGATCGTGAGAAAATAGATCATTCGATGTTGCCCCCACGAACAATTTGGTTTCGACTCCGGCATATCTCATCAATCTGTCGACGACTGCCTGTCCATGTCGGTCGTCAGGTCGCTTGCAGCATATCATCGACACGACTGGCTTTGTAATTGAAAACCGCCTATCAGCGCCTGAACTCGTCCATTCTTGGAAGTACACACGTGTAAGTGAGAACGCGCTGGAGGCGGCTGGATGGGGATCCAACCTCGCCTGACAGAGCACCGTTTCACAGCCAAGTAGCTGCGAGGGACAGGGGCACCTTGTACCTAGCTACAGCACACTACAAGGTTACCTACTCAACTTTTTATTCGTTTCTACCTTTTGTCGGTGTTTCATAGCGCGATTTTCGTACTTTGAACTCGTGCAGCCAAGTAGCATACTTAGAAGACGGTCTGTAACTGACTGCTGCGAAATGCAAGGAGTGTCAATCAAAGTTAACGATCAAATCGATCACTGTACGTACGTCACGCCACGCCCTATCATGTCCGCAACACCGAACTGATTCTGGACCAGCTGTCAAAATTTACCTTTGATGTCGACGCTGCGATCAGTGGGGGCAAAGTCGCAGGAGTGAGAATCGTTGGAGACGAGGTGGCAGTTAGGCTTGAGGGGGACGCCCATCCTTGACATCACCACGTCCTATATCGGACAACAGTGGGCACACCGAGAGGTGGTCAGAGACGATGCAACCAACCACACCCCCGACCTGGCGAGGATGTCATATTCCCCGAGATATTTTTTAAGCGGGACCAGATGGGGAAGTACCTGAAAATGTTCTTAGCAGTCCACATGGGTCAGGGTTAACGATCACTACTGAGTTGCGCTGGCAAGGAGAGCTGTCATGCAGTTTTTTGGTCAGCGGTTGATAACGATCGACGAGTAGCATCGCATTCAAGTATCAGTGATGGATCATCGTGAACAGGCACGATGTTCATCCGGGTCTCCATCTGGTTGATAACATAAAATTAGTATCCGTATATGAGCAGGGCAGCCACTCGGATCGTCCAGCAAAGTACTCACGCGTCGCTATGCAATGACCCTTCTGCTAGGTAGCAGAGTCGGTGACGATCTGATCAGGATCTGAATTCAACACTGCGCTCTGGAGATTTCGCCTTCTGCACATGACCTACCTCACTCATACGAGAGGCACAGGGAAGAAGGGGGCGACATATTCATCAGACATGATGGTACCTACTAGTTTGCCGAGTTGCTTCAAGTTGAACAGGACAGGATCTTTGAAATTGGGGCTTGCCACGTTCACATCGGTGCCACCAACTCACGTGGACCACGGCAGAGCGCACGCCGATATCGGATACTCACTAGGTTCCTGGGTCAGAAGAGTGATCCCCATCAGGCAGTACAGGTGCTTACCGTTTCCCTTCCTGGGACCGGGTACTTACAGCGATCCCAGTGAAATCGCATTTTCCAATTTTCTCATGTGACGACTTTTTCTTTACATTCCTCAATTCGCGTATTTCAATGGAGCAAAGGTTATCGTGACCTCATGATGACCTTTGCTCCATTGACATGTGCGACAGGCTACATCATTCAAACGGAGTTACAGCAGCGCCATTGCAACTGACTGCCTCAGCTGAATCATGGCGTTCGAGAAGTGAAAATTCTCTGCTTGGTGCGTGAGATAAGGAATCTAGTTTCGAGAAAGCCCCTGCTCACTCAGAAGGACACATATCTCGGACTCCATAATTACGCACGTTGTGACCTCGGAGATGGCACCCTCGGAGCTTCTCATACGCCTCGACGCTGTCAACCCAGGTGACAGCGCCAGGTATCCAACCCCAGATAGCATGTTGCCAGGTGCGCTTTATTCCGTCCGATCCCCTGTGCTTGAGCTCAATACTTATAGCACAGATGTTCATGCTGGGTGGTACCTTGCCTACGTTACCTGGCCCGTCTGAAATCCAACCATGGCTAGCAATCCCGGCGCAGGCTCTGGACACATGCCCCCTCCTGGTTTTGGTGTCGAAGGAATGCTATCTTCCCTCGTGCTTTCGCATACCTTCTTGACCCTCATTTTCCCTCTCGTCCTCTCACTGTTCTATTTCACTACCCCACAAGGTCGTCGACGGCCTATCTTTCTTCTCATTCTAGTTGCTATCGCACTCGGCATGACGGAGGTTATATTGGTCGATGTGGCCGCGGTGAGTCTTTCATAGTCGATCGCATCAAGTTGCTGACAGTCGTGTACAGATTCATAATATTTTAGAACCTCAGAACGAGATGGCCCCCGCAGTGCGTCGTCTCACAATCGTACATCGGAAAGTCACCTCACGATTCCTCCGTCTAGATTAGCACGGTCATGGGTTTCCTTCGTGTTGTCCAATCTATATTTGTCGATCTCATATTGCTCGTTCGTCTTGTCTCAATTTACCCACCACGGCACCTGGGGTCGATGCGCTTTGCCTTCCTTGTTGCAACACCTAGTCTCGTCGTCCTCACTCGCATCGCCAACATCGTGGCATTTACCGTCGCCGTAGTAAGGGCTTCAGACGGACCGAACCCTGCTCTACAGTCGGCGTTGGTTTTCGAAAAAGCCCCTTACCTGAAAATCGAGTTGGCGTCTCAGATGGCAAACAACATGTGAGTGCCCACCAATATCAAACATTCACACCTGTTTCATTGTTCGCCTATAGGTATCTGTCTGTTGCATTCCTGTGGAGACTACGCCACCGAGTGACTCAACCGGTCCTGACTAACTCCAGCATCGGTAAAATTCCCGTCGCTTGACGACTGCGCCTCTGAATTTATTTTCTGCTCATAGCATCGTTGGCCGAGCGCATGCGCTCTCTCTTCCGCATGGCGCTCGCAAGCTTTATCGTGCCAACTGCGTTCTCCGTCGCCCAATTCGTCTGCCTCTACCAGGGAGTCAACACGATAGTCCTGAATCAGATTGCTCTCGTCAACGCTATGCTCGCTACCTTTTTCGTCGCTTTTGCCACTATATGGGCGGGTTCTATCAATCATCAGCCAGGGACGAAGTTGTTGGACTCAAAACGGGACAATGTGGCAGGTTCCCTGGCGCATAAGACCGAGACTGAATCTGGGCAAAGCCTGCAGCTCTCGTCGGCTTGACGATGACGAACGCCAGTTGGTGGACCTCTTTGGAGAACGGTTAAAAGCCAGTTGGTCAAGGTAACGGAGGATAGCGTCCATCCCGACTTGCCATTCTTTAATATATATTTCTTCGGGCTTTGATCTGTAACACAAAAACCTCTTCGAATTCGTGCAACGTTCCCGTTATAGAACCCCTTTGAATGGTATATATATATTCTGGTTACTTTTGTGGGTACTTCGTGTGTACTAGTCTTCGGCGCCGGAATGAATTCAAGGCTTCACTGCAACTTTGTCGATGATCTTGCACGCACCAGCAAGAGCTCATTACTGTAGGCACAGTGATGGCTGCGTCTATGATATGTAAGTAGCACAGATGTCACATCACGGTA
>JBBPTA010000124.1:0-30949 GCA_038093915.1 Boletellus aff. emodensis
TGGTGTAGGCTCCGAATTCTTGTCGGCGAGATGTATTCTGACGTTTCAGCAGGCTATGCAAGTAACCGGGCGTGGTGACATTGCAAGTTTCATGGTCCCAGGAAAGCTCGTGAGGGGTGAGTCCACGTCGAATGTGAATGTCGATCGCCATAGAAAATCAAACAATTGTACAAGGAATCGGTGGTGCCATGGACCTCGTCTCGAATCCGGACAAGACGAAGGTGATCGTGGCTATGGAACATTGTACCAAGGACGGTAGCCCCAAGATCCTGGAAGAATGCACGCTGCCTCTGACGGGCGCACGCGCTGTGAGCCAAATTGTCACCGATCTTGCGGTGTTCGACGTGAACAAGCAAGACGGGATGCTTCACCTGACGGAATACGCGCCAGGCGTGACTGTCGAAGAGATCCGAGCCAAGACGAACTGTAACATTATCATTTCTGAAAGCCTCAAGCAGATGCAGATCTAGGGGAGCCTTATTGCGATGATGCCATGTTATCGACGAATGCCACGACGTCGGGATGTACGAGGGTGTACTTTGTTGGACTGCACGAGGGCGTTTCGACATTAGCCGGAGCTGTAAAAAAGCGGCACATATTGATGTCAGGTGACGATATACGAAACATTTTTGGAGGCAAACTTGAAGCGGGAGTGAAAAGAGAGCGTCATAGTAGTAGCAGTGAAGTTACCGTGCTGTGACGGTGGACTGTCTCTGATTGTCTTCTGAGTGAATGTCTTACGGACTCTATGTAGCCTGGAAATATCGATGTTGTTCTGATCCTATAGTGTACGCTGGCCCAGGCCCATCTGTGTTCTCATCCAGTTTTTACGGCAAGAGGTTTGACGGGTAAAGTTTGATTGCTTTATGGAGACTCGAGTACTACTCTTACAATAATCAGAATCCGGCCCCAGTGCGGCCCGGCCGGACAACCCTATGGGTCGCGATCACGTTGCAACCGTGCGCTCAATTGAAGCTTGTTCGGCACCATAAACCTGCCACCACCATCCCTCCTCCACTGATCATCATATATTTCACTTTAAACACCCAGGCCCCAGATTCTAGCTCGAGATATGAGCTTAACTGTGTGCGTATGGCACTTAGTACTGCCTTCATAATGGGAATTTACTGAACGTGGTCCTAGAGTAAAAACAATCACCATCAAAGGTGGGAAAAGCGCTAGGTCTGCTATTACCGCGAGTTCAATATATATTTCAGACATTGAGCTTCGCACTCAAGCACGGAGCAATAGCCCGCTCGCAAGGGAATTCTACATCCAATTCTGCATGGGATATGCCACACAGACGACCAACGTAGGCAAGGAGGAAAAGAATCGTACTTCGTGGAATGAAGAGCTATTCTTGTGTGTACAAGTGCGTTACTTTCTGCCAAGGAACTGACTCTCGTTAGTGATGTAGAAGATCACACCATCTTTGTAGCCAAGATTTCCCGGAAGGTCCGCGTCGGGGAGAACAAGGTGGTTGCAACTCTCACTGATACCATTGACGGGATATTAGGGAGGCTCAATGACTGCGGTGCGGAGCTGACGCGTGATCTATGGCATGTTGAATTGATGGGGTCGCTGTGGTCTACAGTATTTGAAGAGAATCTTGGGAAGGACGCCTCCGATGGGCCTAATCTCTCGGGGATGACGATCAAGTTCACCTTGCTTGCCAGGTCCGAGGGTGCCGTCAAGAAGGTCGTTGAAGGAATCGGCGCACTCGGCTCAACACCCGTAGCTGTCGGTACGAATGTAGTTGGCAGAGTGCAGACGCTCGAGAATACATGGGGCGTTCTGTTGAAAAGGGTCGAGTTATTTAACAGAATTGTTGCTGATATCGTTCAGGTATTTGGCATTTTGAGTTTCGATTATGTCTCGTCTGAACCTTGTACAGGTTCATCTGCATGCATCCCTGGCATGGTCTGCTATCTTGGCTACGAACCAGGTTGTCCCATCGCCCATCTCCGACATTTGTACTATCACTAATCGCTCTCAACATTCTACAGGTGCTCCTGGTTCGGAAAAGTCACGATGACCGGATCATTTCTTTAGCTGGCACGATGAGCGATGTCTTCATGTTCGTTGACGATGCCATGTCCTTGAAGGCTGTCGAGGCGCACATCAAACCTATCATATCTCTGATTCAGCAAGTGACAGAGTGTAGCTACTTCATTTCCGAATACATGAAAGAGAACTTTTGTCTGTCGCTATGTTTCTTTCGGATCTCTATTGCTGATTCCATGTGCAGGGGTTCGGATGGCGAAGTATACCCTGTCCGATATTGACGCAAAGATTACGGGTTACGAGAACAGGTTACGGGAGCTGAAGAGCGCATTTTTGGAGGGTGTAACTTTGAAAAGTGAGCCCATTATTCGCATGATGAACCCTGTGGACCACGCTGGTAGGTGTTATTCTTCCTGACCACAGTCAGATATTTACGGATGTGCAACACAGCGGAAGCGATCGATCTAAGTGATATGCCATATGCGTTCGGGGCTAGATATCCGAGAGAGAAGGGTTGCCTGCCAGGGACTCGCGAGTCCATTCTCCGCGAGATCTGTGATATTCTCAACAACCTCGCGGAAGATGCCCCTCGAGTATGTCTTCTTACTGGGGTTGCTGGATCGGGCAAGTCTGCGATTGCTCACACAATCGCTCAATTATACGACGAGCAAGAGAGACTAGGGTCATCGTACTGCTTCTCTAGTGCCGACGTCGCCAGGCGGAATCCACAAAATCTTTTTAGCACTATCGCGCGTGACCTCGCCGACCTCGATCCTCAGTATAGGTCTGCCCTCTGGGGCGTCGTGAAGGACAACCGAACGCTTCGCTCATCAGCGTCCGAACAAGCCGAGCAACTCATCATCAAACCCGGAACTTATCTCCAGTTTATCGGACCCATCGTCATCGTCATCGATGCACTCGACGAGAGTGGTGATCAAGATGGCCGTGGGCAACTTTTGCAGGCCATCTTGAAGCAAACCATTGAAAATACTCTGGCAAGGAACTTCCGCTTCCTCATCACGGCTCGCCCGGAGAACGACATCCTTAATGTCCTTCAATATAACTCAGGCTTGGTTCACAAACGAATGGGTGACATTTCTGAGGACGTGGTCGACAAAGATATCGAGAAGTTCGTCCGCCATTCTCTTCATCAGTATTCCGAACTCGAATCGAGTTGGCCCAACGGGGAGTGGTGTCTAATACTTGTCCGCCATTCGCAACATCTTTTCCAGTGGGCCGTCACAGCTTGCAACTTCATTGAAGGGGTCGGTGGTGTTGGACTGAACCCTCACAAGCGGCTCAATTTACTCCTGCAGGGCGACGACCGTCCCTTCGTTCAGCCTCTGGATAAGTTGTACCAAATCATACTGGATCAACTGTTTACATTCGATGACGCTCGACAATCCTTTCGAGATGTAATGGCTGTGTTGCTTGCACTGAAGGAGCCACTGTCGCTTACTTCCCTTGTTGCCCTCTTTGACCCGGATGGTGACTTGAAAGTGCGAGATGTCATCAAACTGATGGCCTCTTTTCTGGACGGTGTTCTTGACGAAGACGAACCCATTTGTCCCCTTCATACATCATTCCGCGACTTTTTACTAGATGAAGCTCGCAGTTCAGCCTTCCATATTCGAGTTCTACCTCATCATATGCTTTCTTTGGGACGAGCACTGCTCACTTGCATGTGCAGGATGCTCAAGTTCAACATTTGTAATCTCAAGGACCCCCGACTGCGTAACGCTGCTGTCCCTAACCTGATCCATCAGGTCAACAGGGCCATTCCTCCCCACCTATCCTATGCATGCTGCTATTGGATGGATCATATACAATGCATTGACTGTACACCTGCATTGTTAAAGGAAGTCACTTTCTTCTTCAAGAGCTTCTTTCCCTATTGGGTTGAAGCCATCAGTCTCCTCTCTCTCTCCTCCTCATCACCCATCCTGTCTGCCCAAGAGGCTTGTGCTGTCCTAAATAGCTGGGCTAAGGTAGGATGAGATATGAAAATGAATGAACAGCACTGAAGAGGTTACTAGGACCAAGAGGTTGTTACCCTAGCATTGAAGGCATCACAGTTTATTCATGGGTTTTCCCCTGTCCTCAAAGAATCTACCCCTCACCTTTATCTATCAGCCATGCAGTATATCCCATCCAATTCACCACTCTGCCAACTCTGGATTGACCATCTTCAGCCTCTGCATCCAGCTGGTGTGTCTCCACAAATCCATGTCCTCCAGGGGCATACAGACTTTGTTAGGTCTGTTGGCTATTCACCAAATGGCAACCATGTTGTTTCTGGCTCTTGGGACAAGACTATCAGGATTTGGGACACAGCTACTGGCCAATGTGTAGCAGGCCCATTCAAGGGAAACACATTTCTTATTGACTCTGTTGTCTATTCTCCTGATGGCAGTTATATTGCAATTGGTTCCTCAGATAAGGTCATCAGGGTTTTGGATGCAATCACTGGTCAGACAATAGCAGGTCCACTCAAAGGGCATACAAAATCTGTCAAGTCCATTTCCTATTCACCTGATGGCAGGAAAATTGTCTCTAGCTCAAGAGACATGACCATTAGGATTTGGGATGTCACCAATGGCCAGTGTATAGTAGGCCCACTTCAGGAGCATACAAACACTGTAAGCTCTGTTGGTTATTCCCCTGATGGTCAATACATTGTCTCTGGCTCCCATGACAAAACCATCAGGATCTGGAATGCAACCAATGGACAATGTATAGTGGGTCCTCTTCAAAAACACACATCCTCTGTCAACTGTGTTATCTATTCACCTGATGGTCAATATATTGCCTCTTGTTCTCAAGACACCACTATTAGGACTTGGGATACAACCACTCAACAGTGTATAGCAGGTCCATTCCTTGGGCACACAGAGTCTGTCACCTCTATCTTCTACTCACCTGATGGACAATATATTGTCTCTGGCTCTCAAGACATGACCATTAGAGTTTGGGATGCAAATGCTGGGACATGTGTGGCAGGCCCATTTCAAGGCCATACATATCATGTTGCCTCTGTTTCCTATTCACCCAGTGGCAGGAATATTGTCTCTGGCTCTTGGGACAAAACTGTAAGGATCTGGAGCATAAACATTGAACAATCTATCAGGTCTGTTGCATATTCATTTATGACAGGCGTTATACTTTTCAACTTAACTAACAAGATACTTAGGATTAAAGATATAACTAGTCTTTTAGATATCACTAGTCCTATCTTGAAAGACACAAACTCTATTGTGTCTGTTTGCTATTCACCTGATGGCAGTTATATTGTCTCTGGCTCTTTGGACAATACTGTTAGGATCTGGAGTGCAACCACTGGTCAGTGTGTAGCAAGTCCATTTAAGGGACATACACATTCTGTCAACTCTGTTGCCTATTCACCTGATGGCACCCATATTGTCTCTGGCTCTTGGGACCATACTGTTAGGATCTGGAATGTAACCACTGGTCAGTGTGTAGCAGGTCCACTACAGGGGCATACACATTCTGTCAACTCTGTTGCCTATTCACCTGATGGCATCCACATTGTCTCTGGCTCTTTGGACAAAACTATCAGGATCTGGAATGTAACCACTGGTCAATGTGTAGTAGGTCCACTCCAGGGGCATACACATTCTATCAGCTCTGTTGCCTATTCACCTAATGGCACCCATATTGTCTCTGGCTCTTGGGACCATACTGTTAGGATCTGGAATGCAACCACTGGTCAGTGTGTAGCAAGTCCATTTAAAGGACATATACATTCTGTCAACTCTGTTGCCTATTCACCTGATGGCACCCATATTGTCTCTGGCTCTTGGGACAAAACTGTCAGGATCTGGAATGCAACCACTGGGCAGTGTGTAGCAGGTCCATTCCAGGGGCATACAAAATCTATCAACTCTGTTGCCTATTCACCTGATGGCATTTATATTGTCTCTGGTTCTTGGGACCATACTGTTAGGATCTGGAATGCAATCACTGGTCAGTGTGTAGCAGGTCCATTTCAAGGACATAAAAATGTTGTTACCTCTGTTGTCTATTCACCTAATGGTAGTCATATTACCTCTGGATCTCTTGATTGTACCCTCAAGGTATGGAGAACACAGGAGCTTTTTTCCTTTGGTGATTTATGTATAAAAGATAACTGGATTTTGTCTTCTAATGGCTCTTACTTTGGCTGGATTCCCCCTCAAGTTAGTACTGCTCTTGTTTATCTTCCAGTTCATTCTCTGGTCATCTTCTCTAATTGTGTCTACCATCTTGACATTGATTTCTCCTTATTTGGAGAGTCCTGGATTAGTTGCTGGAGGTGAATTGTACATAGTTTTACTTTGATGTTGCCACTCTATAACTCTCTGTATAGAACTTTTGTCTTTCACATGTTTTTCATAACAATCAAACCTGTCTGTAGTCCAGGTATGTAGTGGTGACTCAGATGATGAACAAGCAGGGTGGATACTATTGAGTTCATATGCAATAGAACCAAGAATATCAAAGCCATAAAAAGTCATATGATAGGCCTAGCTGTCAAGTCTGGTCTTCTCTGCTCTGCTCCAGTCAGTTGGAGGTGTGAAGGGGGATGAGATGAAGGGGTGGAGTTGTCAGAGGGGAAAGGACTTTGGCTTCAGTGATGCAGTTGGCACACTGTACCCTGCACAAACTGGGTCCTAGTATTTTGGAGGTTGGAGATGATGATTGGAGACAAGATCTGAGGAGTGAGAAGAGAAGTGACTATTGTTGATATACAAACTAGAGATCTACATCAGAGGGTACAGAGGTTTATACATGAAGTCCAAGAGCAGATTAGTAACAGAGATTGGTAAGTATCAGATCAGTAATCAGAGGAGTAAGCAAAGGCACTGCAGAGCTGTGCATGTGTAGGGAACACAGCTGTGGAGGAAGTTTAAGAGCAGAACTAAGATGAAAGGGGAAAGAGGGAATAGAGAGGACATAAACAGAACAAGGATGTACATAAAAGGAAATGGAGATAAGTCCAATATCTACAAAGTGTGTCTGTGGTGAGATTGCACTGGAGTTCTGAGTGGAGATGGTCTGGAGGACCAAGGTGGGTCACAGGATATGACACTAGCATGCTATGTCTTGTACAATACAAGGAAGAATAGAGGGGAAATATGGACAGGAGACATAGGAAAGAATAGATTGATGACAGATCACTAATCTAAAATAGAGTCTAGAACTAACAACATGAATAGCTGGCTGTATGTACAAAGCACAGGAGTGGAGATAATGGAGATATGTATATACAAGAGGTTAGAATAGAGGCTTTGGAGCAGACTTAGGAGTTGGAGTTGTGGAGTAAGTGTCATGTCTAGTGTTGCCATGGCTCAGCTAAGCTTGGCTTTACTCAACCCTCCATGGTTACTCTCACAGTTGTGTTAACTCCATACATTAGACCATTCAATGCCACTTCACTTTACTTGGTTAGTTGATGTAGCTAGTTAGAACCAAACATTACAAAGTTGTGACTTTGACCAACTTCAATCAATTTCTGTTACAAACAGTCTAGACATCAACTGATACTATTTCTTTGCTCACACTTATAACTTACCATTCTTTAATGAGCTATGACTATTACTGGATAGGCAACTCAGCCTATCCTGAATTCCCCTTATATCCACTTCCAGACAGATCCCATTCTGGTTGAGGTGTATGTGTACTTTCCCATATTCCTCTTTGGTCATTACACTTCTCCTATCTGGACACTTCCTTCTTACAGCAATATCTCTTTACTATAGCTGCATTTCTCCACATCTACCATTGGGCATCTCCCACATTCCTAGTTAGAGTGGATGTACATATACAACATACTGTACTTATACACAACTTGTACTAGTTCTCCTCAACTAGTTTTGTGCAACCTATACCTAGATTCTAGCCATCCATGAGTCCCTTGTAGGATAGTGGTGACCACAGTCTCACACCACTAGTTGAGTGTGTGCTTGACAATTAGTATCTATATGTATACTATTATGTTTTCTCCTTTCCCCACACTTTGCCAAACACACCATCACTTTTTTCTTTCTCAAGCACACCATGACCTTGCTAATTGTCAAGGTCTGTTCTTCTCTGCTCCACTCCAATAGTCAGAGGTGTGAGAGAGAGAGAGGGACAAGAGGGACAAGAGGGGTTGGAGTTGAAGGGGACAAGGATGTTGGCTTCAGTGATGCTGAGGGCACACTGCACCCTTGCACTTTCATAGTCCTCTTATTTCAGAGGGGGAGCAAGAGGAGGAGGGTAGTTGGAGTTGGAATCCAACAGAGCAAACTGAGGAGTGGAGGGAGAATGACTATAATTGATATTCAAACTGAGGGATAAGCCCTCAGCAAATCGTGGCTTAAATACTGGACAGAGGAGGCTATGTAAAGGGAGAGACGCATGGTACAAAGGGTCAACTAAGGGAAAGCTAAGACAGGGAAGTGGGAGAGTATGCCACCTGAAAGGTCAGGCCACAAGGATGGAAACCCTAAGTATACAAAGGCTGAACAGTGATTACAAACAAGGCACAAGTCGGAGTCAGACACAGAGTACAAGTAAGATGGAATGAAAAGGAGAAAGGAGAAATGTATGGAGTAGGAGAAAAGGAGTAGGAGAAATCTAACTAGGTTGGAGCAGGTTGGAGTTGTCACGGTTGTGACAGTATCCCCCATTAGGGTCTGAACCCCTGAAGGCCCTAGGGTCTGGACTTAGTGGACTCAACAACAATGTGGAGTTGGAGTTTGAATCTAATTCAGAAATATTATAAGTGAAGACAACTCATTGTGTCACTTAACTGTCAACCACCACCATCCATCATGCCATCAACTAAGAGCTGGGAACAAGCTGCCGAGGACAAGCTCATCACTGACTTGGAGGACGACGATGTGACTATGTGTGTGAAGACAGCCAAAAAGGGGTGTCACGTGGTGGAGCTGGAGAGGCACAGGGAGGGGCTGTGAGCACAGTGAAGACTGGAATGCAAGGTATGTGATGGAGTCATCTCGTCTGATCGCAAGCTGATGGTATTAGTGTCATGCCTGAGAGGAGGTGGAGAAAAAGCAACATGAGGAGGTGGAACACTGCACATGAGAAGAGAAGGCATGCCTCCAACAAGAGGAGATGGCATGTTGCCAATGTGAGTGCAAGGCACAAGTGTGGACAATTGTGGTGGAACAGCAGCCAGAGCCCATACCCTGCATGGACTGCATCAAAGTGAACCGAGTGGGCCTGTGTGTGTGTGCCAGATGCCAAGAAGGCATGAGGGACTGCATGTGCCCCTTGCCAGAAGTACCACAAGAGGTGCTTGTGGAATGTGATGGAGAAGGACTTGGTGGAGGGTGGTTTGGAGGTGGGAATGAGCAGGAGAGTGAGTTGAAGATGGGCAAGGGTGGAGTTCATGTCGCCAAAAGGTGTGTCAGTGAAGAAGAGGGCATGCACAACAAAAGGGAAGGAAGTGGCAGATGATGGAGATGATGAGGAAGATGAGGAGGTCATTCTGAAGTCGCTGGGGGAGGTTGTGGCCTCCCATTGGGACACTCTTGGGATGCTGATGGAGGTGGTGACAGGGTTGATGGAGAGGATAGAGAGCTGGGAGGAGCAGAGGATGGAGATGGAGGAAGTGAGGGCAAAGATGGAGAAGTGGACCCAGCATGTGCTCCTGTCATTCATGGAGTGCCAGATGACCATGCTGGAGCTCATTCAGTGGGTGGAGCTGGAGAACAAGTCAGTACAGGCAGGGTCTGATTTGGAGAAGGAGAAGGAGAAGGAGAAGGAGAAGGAGAAGACAGTGCAACCCCTCTGTCTCCTACCCTTGAGTAGCTAGTTGTTTTTGTTTGAATGTCATGCATGTGTCAGATTGGAGCTGACCAGAGTGACACATGCAACTAAGGCTGATAATGTAGAGATATACTACAGAATGTAAGTAATAAAGTAAAAGTACGAGTAGACCAATCTTACCTCAGTATGAGACGGAGTTCGTGACTGAGGTAGAGACGTGTCCGAACAAAGATTATCTATCTGTGATTATGTAATATGGGAATGTCTGAGTCCATACGAGTCCATTTGATCATGACTAAGAAACAATAACAACACAACACTCCCCCTTCAAATGGACAACTGCAAACTGAGCTCAAGAGTGAAATGCTTCACCTTGATGCTGGGCAAAGCCTTTGTAAGCATATCTGCCACCATATCAGAAGAAGGACAATAACGAAAAGAAATAGAATCATTCTTGACCTGGAAATGAATAAAATGATAATGAATGTCAATGTGCTTTGTACATGCATGAAAACTACCATCGTGGGTCAACGCAATCACAGACTGATTGTCACCATACAGAATTGTGGGCCAAGCAAGCAGTTTGAACATTTCTCCAATGAGATGCTGGAGCCAAATCACCTCCTTCATGGCATGTGTAGCCATGACATACTCAGACTTGGCAGTGGACAGGGTCACCAGCTCCTGCTTGTGAGAGCCCCAAATGATCGCTCCCCCATTCAAGAGAAAAGTGTAACCAGTGATAGTGTGCCAATGATCCTGGGTAGCGCCATCCATGTCCACATAACTGACAAGTCTGGTTGACTGTGTCCCAAAGGTAAGTGTGAGAGGTTTTGTACCAGTGAGATACCTATAAATCCGCTTCACAGCCTCCTAGTGAGCCCAGCCCAGATTAGCACAAAACTGTACAACAAACGACATTGCAAACACGACATCTGGACGAGTCCCACTCACCAAATGAATCAAAGATCTGATGGCCTGACGGTACAGAATATTGCACATCCGTGCTACCTCACTTGTCAATTGTGGTGACTGTTTTTCAGAGAGTTGAACGTGTGGGTCGAGTGGAATCAAGACTGGCTTCACATCCACAAAGTTATACTTCACAAGAATTGCATTAACATATGGCTCTTAGGACAGAGGGATGGTGCATGCTGCATGGTCCTGAGTGACCTTCATGCCAAGCAGCCAACTGATCAGTCCCAGATCAGTGATGCAAAAGTGAGTGCCGATCTCCTCCTTGAAGGCTCTAATGAGAGAAGGGGAGTCCCCAGTCACAGTGCAGTCATCAACATGTGACATGAGGATCAAAATGTGAGTTGCAATCATTGCAATGAACACACCCCAGTTGGCCTCCACACATATGAAACCCAGCTCTTTGAGTGTAGCTGTCATATCCTGCGTTCCCACTCCAGTCCTCTGGACCATCTCCAGTCAAGGACTCCAGTGCAATCTTATCACAGATGCACCTTGTACATATCGGACATATCTCCGTTTCCTCTTTTGTACATCCTTATTCCGTTTATGGTAACTCCGTCTCCTCTTTCTCCTTTTGTCTTAGTTCCACCCTTAGACTTCCTCCAAAGCTGTGTTCCCTATGTGTGCACAGCTCCGGCTTCTCTTGTATCCAGAGCACAGCTCCGCAGTTCCTTTACTTAGTCCTCTTACTTACCAATCTCTGTTACTAATCCAACTCCGGACCTTCGTATATAAACTCTGTACCCTCCGTTTGTAACCTCAGTTCGTATATCGAATCTAAGTCACTTCTCTGTTTGCTCTATCGGATTCTGTTCCGATCGTCAACTCCATCCTCCGAAATACTTAGGACATACTTCGTGCAAGGGTGCAGCGTGCCACCTGCATCGCTGAAGCCAAAGTCCATCCACCTCCGACGACTCCGCCACTTCGTCCAGTCACCCTTCACACCTCTGACCGACTGGAGCAGAGCGGAGAAGAACCGGACTTGACAGTAGCCCACAAATGTTGATACCATTTCAGTGTGCCCTGTTTGGAGCTGTAAATTGTGACACAAAGATGTGCAACAAGATCATGTCCTCACTTGTCAAAACCAGGTGGGAGCTCCATGAAAATAACCTCATCATCATCTAATTTCCCATTTAGAAATGCACTATGGAAATTGAAAACATTGATGTCCCAGTCATGCTGTGCTGCAATTGCCAGGATCAGACATAAAGATGCAAGATGAGTGACCAGAGCGTAAGTTTCATTATAATTGATGCCATATTGTTGGGTAAAGCCACGAGTGATGAGCCGTGCTTTGTATTTGTCGATCTCCCCAGTGGCATTCTTCTTTATCTTGAACACCCATTTGCAGCTGATGACGTTGGTGTTTTTAGGTCGTTCCACCACATCCCACATGTGTGCATCAGCGAGGCTTTGCAACTTGGTGTTAATCACCTCCTCCCACTGTGGCCAATCAGGTTGCATCTTCGCTTCATCAACTATACTTGGCTCCAGACCCTCTGCCTTGGAGGTTCCCACAAGCATCATGAACACCATGTTTTCATTGTCTAATTCCCACGCTGATGAAACCCTCTCACCCTCAACACCTTTCAACACCTCTGCCTGAATCCCTTTCAGCAAAAGAGTACCACCCTCACGACCATTGTGAGTGCCTTCCCCAGACTTCAATAACTGGACATATGCTGAGAGTTTTCAATGATGAGAAGAGTGGTGCAAAGGTGGAATATCAGGTGATTTTGCTCTGGCTGTTTTATTGTCCAGGTTAGATGCTTCAACAATGGTAGGTGTCATGGGTTCACTGGATGAAACAGATTGATCGTCAGTGTTTTCCAGATGGGTAGTAGCTGTTGCATCAAGTTTCTGAAAAGTGATGTTCTGTTCAACAACAACAATGTGTCAATCAGGCAAATAAATGCAATGTGCTGTAGAATCGGCATTGAACCCCACCCAATGACCACGCTGAGTGTGATCATCAAATTTTGAACCAGACTGATCAAGTACCCAGCATTTGGCACCCCAAGATGGTAAGCCACACAAATCTGGCTTTTTCCTGTACACCATCTCATATGGTGTTTTCCCATCCAGTGCTTGAGTGGCTGACCTATTCTTCACCCAGACAACGTGCAAGAGAGCCTCCCCTCACAAGGTTTTCGGCAGTCCGCTATCGTGCAACAAGGTTCACATGTGTTCCACAAGAGTTCAATTGAGACATTTGGTGACACCATTGTGTTCTGGTGTGTCATGTGTGGTAAGTTTTTGTTCTGTACCGTGAGACTTCAGATGACAGCTGAATTTGTCAGACAAATACTCCCCCCCATGGTCAGAATGGAGATGCTGAATAATTGTGCTGTGCTGTGTGTGCAGCCATGACTCAAAGTCCTGGTAAGCTTGGAACATGTCAGATTTTGCTGCCATGAGACTAACATGAGTATAGCATGTGTGGTTGTCTGTAAAAGAACTATAATAGCTCCACTTTCCAGGGGTTTGAACAGGTGAAGGGCCCCAAACATTGATATGAACTTCATCACCAAGAGTGTCCAAATGAGTGGGCTCATGAACCTTTCTGATAGGCTTATGAGTGGCCTTCCCATATTCACAAGAAGCACACTGACCCATCGAAACATGATCAGGATCTAGAGAAATACCAGTAACCATGCCCTTCACCATCATGTTGTGGATTGTCCTGACTCTGATATGAGACAGGTGGGCATGAAGCTTGTGCATAGAGAGCACCTTGGTGACACCTACTGCCAAGTACACATTGATTGCTTTTGTCAAGTCCGGTTCTTCTCCGCTCTGCTCCAGTCGGTCGGAAGCATGAGGGAGAGAGGGACGAGATGGAGGCGGACGGAGTTGGGTTGGAGGGGTAAGGACTTGGCTTCAGCGATGCAGAGAGCACGCTGCGCCCTTGCACGTTCGGTCCTTATATTTCGGAGAATGGAGACAGAGGGTCGGAGACGGAATCTGACTGAGTGAGAAGAGAAGTGACTTTGTAGATGATATACGAACTGAAGAAACTACAGCATAGGGTACAAGGGTTTATATACGGAGTCCAAAGGCGGATTAGTAATGGAGATCAGTAAGCAAAGAGGTTAAGCGAAGGTACCTCAGAGCTGTACTCCAGGTACTGTGGAGCCGGAGCTGTGTTCACGTAGAGAACACAGCTGCGGGCGAAATCTACAAGCGAGACTAGAGTAAAAGGAGAAGACAGGGGAAACATACGAAAAGAGAAACGGAGATAAGAGTCCGGTATCTACAGAGTGCGTCTATGATAAGATTGCACCGGAGTTCCAGTGGAGTTATTCTGGAGAACCGGAGTTGGACTTAGGGATATGACAGCTTTATAGAGACCGTTGGTAATGCTGACTTCTCCAACAAGAGAGTGGTCCACATCATAAATGTGGCACACGCCTTCATCGAAAACAGCATGATAGCTGGACTCCGTAAGACAGCTAATCAAGACAAGTGTCACGCACATAGTCAGGGCATACAGAATGTCCTTCAAAATGAGCTCTGTTTGAGAATTGCTGTGACAAAGATAGACTGGAAGGTCCCCACAACCAACCACATTGAATGTTCCATTATCCACACTCTGGATAGGCTTGGGTGGAATAGAACAAAATTGAGGAACTATTTGTGACAAGGAGAGAGGTGCTGCAATGCACCACTGTCAGATAATTCAGGCACAACATCCCCTCAAGCTAGGAGTGCATCAACAACTTCAGTGGTGGGAGAGTCACTGTCAAGTGTGGCAAACCAAGCACTGTCAGGCTCAGCAGCAGCAGCTGTGTTCACAGATGGTTTCAACTTTGATTGCTCGTCCTTAGACTTCTTGCCATGCAATTTCCAGCCCTTTGGAGCTTGTCCAGCTTTCCTGCCACCTTCCTCCCAGCAATTGTGACTCTGATGGCCTGACCAACCGTAGTTGTAACAGTCACTGTTAAATTTCTTGCCTTTGCCCCCCTTGCCCTTTTTAGATGAGACATCAGCTGCAAAAGCTGCATCCTTCCCACTTGAGGATTTCTTGCCTTTTCTGCCGTCCTGCAACATGAGACAGTTGTACTCCTCCAAGATGATATCCATGAGATTGCTCGCAGTAATGGTTTTCCCATGAATGTGGATTGCCAAAGAAAGAGCTGCAAGACCTGGGTTATAAGAGCACAGGAGCGATGCATACACGATGTTAAAGAGGTCTTCATCCAAGACTGGATGTCCGATTGAGGCTAGATCCTCACGCAACACAATTATCTTCTCTATATGCGCTCGTGCATCCCCTCCTTCCTTCAATTTAAGTTCTCCAAGCTGACAGTACATCTCAGCACTGACCATGACAGATCACTTTTCGAAGAGATTGCTCAGAGTTGTAAAATACTCATGGGCAGAATCTTTGCCTACAAGATGGACAAACAATGTATTTGGAAGGATGTTGGCAATCATATGCTGCACCTTCATATCCTTCTCGATCCAAGTGGCGAAAGCTTTTTCATATTCTTCCACCAACTTGATCTCAGTGGAGGTTGTTGCCATCCACCCATCTGGCTTTCCAGCTGCTAGGTCAATGGGCCTTTTCTTACTGCCATCAAGATAGCCACCAAGACCATGACTACCAGCAGCAAGTTGAAGACAGACCTTCCAAGTGGTCCACTCCTTGCCAGACACATCAAGCTTGGGTAGCTTGACCTCCTCAGATGTAGTACTAGACATCTTGTTGAATATATGCACATCAGATATGAAGATATATGCATGATCAGTTAGAGTGACAACTGGGGCTCATAACCTGTAGAGATATACTCAGTACAAGACGGAGTTTGTGACTGATATATTCCACACCTATAGAGATATACTACAGAATGTAAGTAATAAAGTAAAAGTATGAGTAGACCAATCTTACCTCAGTACGAGACAGAGTTTGTGACTGAGGTAGAGACACATCCAAACGAAGATTATCTATCCATGATTATGTAATATGGGAATGTCCAAGTCTGTCTAAGTCCATTTGATCACAACTAAGAAACGATAACAATGCAACAGATAAGGCCTAGGCTTGGTCAGATATTGGAGATGGAAATCATTGATGAGTTCACTGGCATTACCTAACTCATTTGTGAGGAGCCACAATGTCTCTTTGTTGGTCCCCTCATAGCCAGCCCATTGGACTAGATAAAGGAGTTGGCATTGGTGTCATTGGCAATTGATCTTGGTGTCGAGAATCTCTGTGATCTCATATTCCACATCTCCATCAACCTCAATTGGAGGTGGTGGAGGTTGTACATGATTGGGGATGGTGTTCGGAGTAGAGAGCTCCAGTTGAGAGACATGGAAGACGGGGTGAATGGACTTCATGGAATTGGGGAGTTGGAGTGTGAAGGAGTGCATATCAGGACGTGCTATGATTGTGAAAGGTCTGAGGTTCTTGTCAGACAATTTCTGGGATGGGTGTGTAGTCCGAAAGTACTTAGCCTTCACATAGACTATGTCTCCAACTGTAAAGTCCAGAGGAGTGATGTGTCTGGTGTCAGCAGGTCCTTGGTATCACTGCTGGGTGAGAGCCATTTCAGAGCAGAGGAACTCATGGAGTTCATTGAGGTTGGAGGTATACTCCTGAGCACACGAGGAACTCAAGGAGAGGGAGGTGTTGATGGACATGTTGGGGTGGTAACCTTTGTTAGTGAAGAAGAGGGAGATGCCAGTTGTAGCACTAGATGTGTTATTGAATGAGAACTCAGCAAGGGGTAGGAGTTCCACCCAGTTGTCCTGTTGATAGTTGCAGTAGATTCAGAGATACTGCTCAAGAGTCTGATTAGTCTGCTTGGTCTGACCATCTCCTTCAGGGTGGTAACTGGAGGTGAAGTGGAGGGTCATTCCAAGGGCCTTACCCAGAGAGCAGAAAAAGTGGGAAATGAACTCCAAACCTCTGTCAGATGTGACATGGGAAGGGACCCTGTGCTTGGAGAACACATGGGTGATGAATATCTTTGCTAACTCTGGTGCAGAGATAGTGTTGTGGGTAGGGATGAAGACTCCTTGTTTGGAGAGATGATCAACAACCACCAGGATGGTGGTGTAACCATTGGAGGAGGGGAGGTGTTTGATGAAGTCCATGGAGATGGAGTTTCATGGACATTTGGGGATGGGGAGTTGCTTGAGAAGTCCATAAGGATGATGTCAAGGTACCTTAGTGCAAGCACAGGATGTGCATGAGCTGACATACTCCTTAACTAGGGAGTGAATGCCCAGCCATGTATACTCTTGTCAGATCAACTCTAAAGTCCAATTTTGGCTGAAGTGGCCAGCAAGAGGGTGGTTGTGTTTGTAACAGAGAATGTAGAGTTGGAGGTCATTAACATCCAGCACATAGATCCTACTATCTAGGTGGAGGAAGCTGTCAGAGTCAACTGACCATCAGGGATTGGAGGAGTTGGACATGTGACTCTGAGCCACAGTGTTGGAGGGAAGGGAGGAGAGAATGTCTTGGTGGAGTTCATCCACATCGATGAGGATTGCTGCTTGAAGAGCAGGGGTGAGGAGACAGGTTGCTCTAAGGGAGGACATGAGCTGCTCCTGCATAAAGACAGGTCAGAGGTAATGGGGATTGACACGAGTGTAGTTCCTATCCCCCTCTTTTGGGTAGACATCCCAGTGTTGAGTGAGGGAGTTGGGCTTCACTCCAAGGTGTCCAGGATGGAAGTGGATGATGAGGTTGAACTGACAAAGAAACTCCAACCAGTGCACCTGGCACCAGGTCAGGAGTTTGGAGGAAGTAAAGTATTCAAGATTCTTGTGATCAGTGACAATGTCAACCAGAGTGGTGGAACCTTCAAGGTAATGCCACCAGTGCTGGAAGGCCTCAAAGATGGCCAACAGCTCCTTGTTGTGGGTGTCATAGTTGAGCTCCAGAGTGGTGAGCATACAGGAGTAGTAGGCAACCAGGCAGACCTCACTGTTGGAGCATCCAATAGAGAGGATGCTGGCAATGGCATAGTCTGACACATCAGTCTCAACAATGAGAGGAGTGTCCAGAACCCAGTGGGAGAGGATAGGAGTGGAGGTGAAAGTGGACTTGAGACACTGAAAGGTGGAGTGACATTCTGCTGAGAAATTCCATGGGGCGTCCTTCCATGTCAAGCAGGTGAGGGGTATGACAATGTTGGAGTAATTATATATGAAATGTCTGTTACGATTCACCCCTTTTCTTTCCCCCTGCTTACCTTTCTTCACTTACTCCATGATCCAACTCGCTGGATCACTTGTCATTCAAAATTACTTCATAATCCAACCCATCAGACCCTTTGTCATTACTCATTACTCATAGTCCAATTCATCTCAGACTTCCTTTACTCCTTTCAGCCTATTGGTCATTCTGGCTTACACCTCTGTCTGATTCAACTTGGACTTCTTACCTTCTTTTTATTGTTCTCCTTATATGGTAGCTGGTCTGTGTGCATCACAGACAGGTATATAAGCCCCAGTCATCTAGCCATGTACCCTAAGCTAGACTTACCTGGCAACTACCTTGTTCGCTCCTTGCTCCCAAGCCTTGAGCCCCTTTGTCCACCAGCTAGCACCCCTAGACTGGCAGTACCTTCATCACAGCAGGAAGACCCTTAGGATAATGTTCTCCTTGCCTCACTAGGAGTGACCCTTGTCTGCTAGGTCTACGCTTGTCCCTACCCAGGCCAAGCATCACAATGTCTATAGAAATTGGTGAAGCCCAAGAAGGACTGGATATCCTTCACTTTACAAGGTTCCAGCCAATTGGAGATGGCCTTTACCTTGTCTGATGACATGGACAGTCCCTCAGTGGACAATTGGAATCTGAGGTACTTGATGGAGTTAGAGTGGAACTTGCACTTCTCCGGCTTGGCATAGAGACCATGCTGCCAGAGGTGGCAGAGGACTTCACAGACGTGCTTCTTGTGGGACTCAAGATCAGGGGAGTAGATCAGGATGTCATTGAGATAAACAACATGTTATGCTTGGCCTGGGTAGGGATGAGCATAGACCTAGCAGAAAATGATCACTCCTAGGGTTGTAGGAGAACATTATCCTAAGGGTCTTCCTTAGGAGACAAGGATGAGGGGGCCAAGGGTCTTCCTGCAGCAATGAGGGTACTTCTGGTCTAGGGATGCTAGCCAGTGGACAAAGGGGCTCAAGGCTTGGGAGCAAGGAGCAAACAAGGTAGTTGCTAGGTAAGTCTAGCTTAGGGTACATGGCTAGACAACTGGGGTTTATATACCTATCTGTGATACACACAGACCAGCTACCATATATGGAAAACAATGGAAAAGAAGATAAAAAGTCCAAGTTGAATTGGGCAGAGGCATAAGCCAGAATGACCAATAGGCTGAAAGGAGGAAAGGAAGTCTAAGATGGATTGGACTGTGAGTAATGAGTAATGACAAAGGATCCAGTGGGTTGGATCATCAAGTAAATGTGAATGATAAGTGATCCAGTTGGTTGGATCACAGAGTAAGTGAAGAAGAGTAAGCAAGAGGAAAGAAAAGGAGTGAATTGTAACATTACCCCCACAGTACATTCAAAGTTGCCAACTTAGAAATCATGAGTAAAAGGTCTGGGTGATCTAGTGATGTTGGTGTAACTGCTGTCATCCAATTCATCATTGCCATCATAGTCAGGGATGTTGGGAGGGGGTTCTCTGATGGCAAAGACAATGGGTACTTCCTCACCAGTGTTGTTGTATGCAGGTCCATGGGGGGAAATGGTTGTCTGGTCATGATCATGGAGGAAATGGAGAGCTTGCCTGAGTGTGTGGAAGTCTGTGGATAAGGGTGGGCTGTCAATGGCCTCTTGGACGTTAAGGAGGAAGTGGATTGTAGTGAACTCCAGAAGCCCTACTGGGCAGATGCTTTCATTTGTGATAAATCTGAGTGCTTCCATGAGGGAACAACAAGGGTCCATGGGGTTGTATATCAGGAGTTCTGGAAGGTCTGGTGTGAATAGCTCTGTGATGGTGGGGTGTGAGTTGAGTTTGACTCCAGGGGAAAACCCATCATGATGAGGTGTGGGTGTCCAAAGACTAGGGGTGGATGGGGATGTGGACCAGTCAGTGAAAGCAGGGGGGGCAAGGAGAAGTGCCTTTTGAGGTGTACAGGGTTCTGGGGTGACGGTATGGGTGGGGTTGTGGAGAGGGCATGCTCCTGTGTGATGAGCTGGGGGAGGATGGTGGTAGCAAGGTGTGAGCAGGTCCCATGCAGTTAGTGATGGTATGGCCTGGGGTGGAGATGGAGTATCTGGGGCATGTTACAATTCACCCCTTTTCTTTCCTCTTGCTTACCTTTCTCCACTTACCCCATGATCTGACTCACCAGATCACTTGTCACTCACACTTACTTCACGATCCAACCCATCAGATCATTTGTCATTACCCTTTACTCACAGTCCAATCCATCTCAGGCCTCCTTTACTCCTTTCAGCCTATTGGTCATTCTGGCTTATGCCTCTGTCCAATTCAACTCGGACTTCTTATCTTCTTTCCCTTTGTTCTCCTTATACAGTAGCTGGTCTGTGCACATCACAGATAGGTATATAAACCCCAGTTGTCTAGCCATGTACCCTAAGCTAGACTTACCTGGCAACTACCTTGTTCACTCCTTGCTCTCAAGCCTTGAGCCTCCTCGTCCACCAGCAAGCACCTCTTGACCAGCAGTACCTTTGTCACCATAGGAAGACCCTTGGCCATTGTGTCCTTGACTCCTAAGGAAGAACCTTAGGATAACATGCCCCTTGCCTCACTAGGAGTAACCCTTGTCTGCTAGGTTTATGTTTGTCTCTACCTGGGCCAAGCATAACAAAAGTCTAGCTTAACACCTGGAGCTACCATCATTGTAAGCTCACCACCATTTTGCAACCACCGAACTCCAAGTGCTGGTGGAGATCCACCCCCAATCCCATCGACTCTGAGCCTGAAGAGGAATCTGAACCCTCTTCTGACACCGACAAAGAACTTCCTACTCTAGAAGAGCAGGAAGCCACCCTCAATCTCGCTCACCAGTTATCTGCTGAGCTCGTCCTCCCTCATGTCCCTACTCCCCCCTCGCCCCCAACCATTGTCTCCTCTCCCCTCTTCCCTACCCCCTGAACCAGCTCCATCATGCCCACTGCCCCCTCCACCTCTGCCCTCCCCTCCACACCCACACCAACTCCCGCTCCCACCATCACCACACCATCCGTAAAGCCCACCAAGCTTTGCATTGGCATTCCCAAACCCTATGATGGGTCTCCAGATAAAGCCAAGTCTTGGCTTAATGCAGTCCAATTTTATCTCCTGGTTAACTGGGACATTTACAACAACAAGGAGAAGAATATCACCTTTGCCCTCTCATACATGACCAAAGGCCCCACTGCCACCTGGGCAGCCACCTTCCACATCAAGGTGCTTGACACCTCCAACACCTACATCTCCCTCAACACCTGGGCCAATTTTATCAAACAGTTCAAAAAGGCTTTTGACCACAAAGACATTGTCCCCAAAGCCATCGCCTGGCTCACCACCACCCACATCACCATAAAATTTGACCCGAAGACCCATAAAAAGGTCTACTCCCACTTGCTTGCCGAATACTCATCCAAGTTCTTCCAGAATAAAGACATTGCCAACATCACTGAGGACCACATCCTCATAGGATACTATTCAGCTGGCCTCCCTTCCTCCCTCATGCGCTGTATCATGTCCATGGACAAGGTCCCCACCACTCTCAAAGAATGGGACACCAAGGCCTTCCATTTCTACCAGAATTGGAAGCAAGCAGACAAGATGGCCGACCAGAGTGCCAAGCCCTACAAGGCACCAGTCTACACCCCTGCTTCTGCCCACACCACTAGAGACCCTGATGCCATCCGCACCACCCCCAAGCTAACCCCCAAAGAACGACAATGCTGCATTGAGAAGTATCTCTGCTTCCGATGCAGGAAGCCCGGATACAGTAGCTGCACCTGCCTGAACTTCCCTGCCACCCCTGCTGTCACAGAGACAAAGAAGACTTCTGAACGAAAAGTTCAGAAGGTAGAAGAAGAGCCAGAGACCCCTTCTCTCATTGAGTTGGAGTTGGATGATGAAGAAGAAACTGGGGTCTGGAAGGTTTCCCTTCTTGGACAGGATTTTTAACATGGAGGCCTCAGTTGATGTGAGCCCCCTCCAAGTCTCTTAGTACACCCCCCCTTGTATCATCTACTTCGAAGAAATCTATTTGCATCCCCATCTTGTTAGTAGAACCCTCACATACCCTCAAAGCCATCGAAACCCCCGCCCTCATTGATAGTGGTGCAGATGTCAATTGCCTTGATTGGCAATTCGCTCACAAACATCAAATCCCTCTCCCTCGGCTCAAAAAGCCAATCCCTGTATGAAATGTGGACCAAACCACGAACAAGAATGGTGATATCAAATTCACCACAGAACTCTATGTCTGCATTAGTGGAATCCTCCATTGAACCAACTTCCACATCCTTCATTGTGGGAAGGAGAATGTCGTCCTTGGCATGCCCTGGCTCAAGATCACAGATCCAACCATCAGCTGGAAAGACCACACTTTAGCCATCCCTATTTCATCTGATCAAACTGCAGAGCTAAATGCTCAATATACCTCAGATGAACTTCGACACACAAATAAACTTCACTTGAAGGAAACCCCTACCACTGCCCCAAAACCCATACATCATGTAGACATTGACAAAGTTTGGGACAAGGAGTTCTACAACTACCTCGACTACCACACCCCACGCCTCTATGTTGAACAATCTGTTGAGCTCCTCAGCATTAACCGAATGGTAAAGAAAGGAATTCAATATTTCCTTAACCAAGGAAAACCCAAGAAAGCAAGGCTAGTCACCAAGCTCATCACCACCACGGAACTCACCATGCAGGTAGAGTTGTCCAAACCAAAAGAAACCCTTCCCCCTGAGTACTCCACTTTCTCTGACATCTTCACAAAAGAAGCCATGGACCATGCCCCTCCTGTCCACCCCTATGACCATGCCATCACCCTTGATGAATCCTTCATCCCCAAAGTGGGAAAACTTTATCCTTTGACCCCTGAGGAGAAGAAAGCTGCCAAGGACTTCTTAGAAGAGAACCTCAAAGCCAGAAAGATCCATCCTTCAAACTCCCCCCAAGCGTCCCCCTTCTTCTTCGTGAAAAAGAAGGATGGTGGTCTTCATCCCTGCCAAGACTACCAATATCTTAATGAACATACTGTTCACGATGCCTACCCTCTCCCTCTCATCTCTGATCTCGTCAACAAACTCCAAGGTACAAACCTCTTCACAAAGTTTGACATCTGATGGGGTTACAACAATGTCTGAATCAAGGACGAAGACCAATAGAAGGCTGCTTTCATCATGCACAAGGGGCTCTATGAGCCAATAGTGATGTTCTTTGGACTCACTAACTCCCTTGCCACATTCCAGCATTTCATGAACAACTCCTTTAGGGACATGATTGCAGAAGGATGGCTCGTCATCTATATGGACGACCTCCTTATCTTCTCCCCTGACACCAAGACCTATGAAGAATGCACCAAATGTGTTCTTAGCCACATGCAGGAACTCAATCTTCATCTGAAGATCTCCAAGTGCAAATTTGCCACGGACTCTGTGGAGTACCTCAGCATGATTGTGAAACCTGGCCAGTTGGCTATGGACCCTGTGAAACTTGCCAGTATCACAGACTGGCCTGTCCCCCAGAAGCTAAGGACGTTCACTCCTTCTTAGGCTTCACCAACTTCTATTGGAGGTTTATCCCTGATTACTCTGCCATCGCTTGCCCCCTCATCAACATGACCAAGAAGAGCTTGGCCTGGAACTGGTCCCCCTAGTGCCAGGATGCCTTTGACACCCTTAAATGGGTATTCCTTTTGAAGCTGATGCTTCATCTCCCTGACCACAGTTGTCTCTTTGCCATCACCACTGATGCTTCCAAGCATGCCACAGGTGGCATCCTTCTTCAGACCGACACCAATGGGGATTGGCATCCCTGTTCCTACCTCTCCCAGTTGTTTTCCCCTGCTGCATGCAACTACAACATCTATGACCACAAATGTTACGTGTACGCGTGAACTGAGCAAGTCTTTCCTTTACTCTCTATCCACTCTGGACTCGAGGATGAACTAAATTCTAGGTGTAGATTGCGTAGAACTAGCTAAGGACTACTAGTGTTACATGTGCAAATATATACTCAGGTAGAGCTGTACCTTACCAATAAGGAGATACCTGATGGGGATTGTGAGGAAACGCAGGCGTAGTAAGAGATACAGCTGTGGGAGGTGACGCGTCCATGGATAGGGGAAGTGTATCGCCAAAAGGGGATTGTGAGAATAAACAGATTGGTAAACGAAGAATCAAACAGAGGAAGTTCCATCTGGCAGATAAATGGGGAAAGCCAGATAGACTACATCATCTGAATACTCAATCCAGGAGTTGGGTAACAGTTGGGAGACAGAAGAGGCAGAGTGGAGCGAGAGACAAAGCGCCAGTGGTTCAGAGAAGAAAAGGTAGTGGCTGTTCTGTAGATTGTTGGTAACAATACCTCCATTGTTGGTCTGAGTCACCAACTCAGATACTACCACCCCTGGTGTTGAGCTCATGTCTGTCTCCATCATCAGAAGCATAAGCGTTGGAGATGGATGGACAGGCCAGTCTGCCATGGCCATGCTCTCTGCAAGCCATGCAAATATGTTCTGGGCAAGCATATTGGGGATGCCCTGGAGCAGGAAGGTGACAGAAAGGGCAGAGATAATGTTGACAGGTGGGTCGATAGTGATCTCTGGACCCACACTGGTGGCAAATTGCCGATCGATCGCTTCCTTGAGGTGTAGGAGAGAGAGGGGTGGTGGAGACGGTGTCAACAGATGACTCCCTGTTGCTCGGAGTACCTCGTCAACCCACAATCCGGTTCGGGGCAGGGGATCTTCCTCTATAACCCTGGTGATGGTAGTTACCCAGTCTTGAAGGAGGTCTAGCTTGGCTAGGGAGTACGCGTACTCGTGTAGGTCGGGGAGCATCAGGGATTGCAATGAGCTCGGGGGAAGATCCGATGGGGGTGGAAGGATCTGGTCTGGGGGTGTCAGGTCGCTCCGGAACGAAGTTGTGCATGGGGGTCAAAGGGGTTGAGACGGTTGTCGGTGTTGATTCAAGAGGGGGCTGTCCGTCGTCTGAACTGCTGTCCAGATCAGCAATAGCAGTGGCATTGTCGGGGAAGAAGTAGAATCTTCACTTGTCTGCATTGAGGGCAGCGATCCTGGTTTGGAGGTGAGGGAGGATGTTTCCACAGGGGAGTTGCTGGACTGCAAGCCCCAATCCATCATTGAGGGCAAACTGGGCGATGGCGTCTTGAGTGCTGGAAAGACTGGCCAGGGCGAGGTTGGTATTGATTCAGGCATTGGACTTGTGATCTTCCACCGAGTTCAATGTGTCAATGGCTACGTAGGTGGACTCCCTTGTGATGATGTAGAATTGGTGGAGCCTAATGAGGAGCGGGAGGTTGGGGTTGTTCCAGAACACTGCAGTGTCTTCGAGTAGGAGGAGGATAGTTCGATCTTCTAACAAGTTGTCTAGGAGGAAAGATATGAGGTGGAAGCGAGGTAGGCAAGTAAGACGAAGAGGAGGGAGGTCGCTGATTGTAATTGGTCGAGAAATCTGTTGAGCCATAGGGAATAAATTCGCTAGTAGGTCATGACCAATTCGATTCCCATTTGCTACCTCCTCAGCAACTAAGTCTATGAATAACCAAAAGGGGTGAATGGTTGGGGGACTACCATGACGTTCCTCTAGCAGCACCCCACACTGAGTCTCCTTCTTCATTTGGGAAGGTGATTGCAAAGTTCCACACCCTGGTCTGATCAACCGTGTCAAGTCCGGTTCTTCTCTGCTCTGCTCCAGTCGGTTGGAGGTGTGAAGGGAGACTGGACGAAGGGGCGGAGTTGTCAGAGGCGGATGGACTTTGGCTTCAGCGATGCAGGTGGCATGCTGCACCCTTGTGCGAAGTATGTCCTAAGTATTTCAGAGGACGGAGTTGACGATCGGAATGGAATCCGATAGAGCAAGCAGAGAAGTGACTTAGATTCGATATATGAACTAAGGTTACAAACGGAGGGTACAGAGTTTATATACGAAGGTCTGGAGTTGGATTAGTAATGAAGATTGGTAAGTAAGAGGACTAAGCAAAGGAACTGTGGAGCTGTGCTCCGGATACAAGAGAAGCCAGAGCTGTGCACGCATAGGGAACACAGCTTCGGAGGAAGTCTAAGGGTGGAACTAAGACAAAAGGAGAAAGAGGAGACAGAGTTACCATAAACGGAATAAGGATGTACAAAAGAGGAAACGGAGATATGTCTGATATGTATGAGGTGCGTCTGTGATAAGATTGCACCGGAGTCCTTGACTGGAGATGGTCCGGAGGACCGGAGTGGGAACGCAGGATATGACAAACCGCAACAATAGGGGGAATAGGTTCATCCTGCTGAGGGGGGGTGTTGTTGTTAAAGAATTGTTTGGCAGTGGGGGATCGTTGATGGAAGGTGACAACAGAGGGGGTGAGGGCATAGTGGATGTCAGTCCGAAGCTTGAGGATATGTTGGTGGGAGTCCCAAATTAGAATGAGAAGGAAGAAGAGGGGAAGGGTGAAACAAATGGAGAAGATAAACACGAAGGTGAAAACTGGCAAGGAGAAGAGTGACATGGTTACTCTACTTTATAAGGCTGCTCCTTTGTCCAGTTTTTGTTGTCTGACTGGGGGAAAGTCTTTGTGTTACGCTTGGCCCAGGTAGGGATGAGCGTAGACCTAGCGGGATGATGGTCACTCCTGGATGGGCGCAAAGAACGTTATCCTTAGGGTCTTCCTAAGGAGGCGAGGATGAAGGTGGCTGAGGGTCTTCCTATGGTGACGGGGTGACTGCTGGGCTAGTGACGCTAGTCGGTGGACGAAGGGACTGCTGGGCTAGCGGTACTAGTTGGTGGACGAGGGGTACTGCCGGGCTAGCTGTGCTAGTCGGTGGACGAGGAGCTCAAGGCTTGGGAGTGAGGAGTGAACAAGGTAGTTTGCCAGGTAAGTCTAGCTTAGGGTACATGGCTAGACAACTGGGGTTTATATACCTGTCTGTGGTGCGCACAGACCAGCTACCGTATAAGGGGAACAAAGGAAAAAAGATAAGAAGTCTGAGTTGAATCGGATGGAGGTGTAAGCCAGAATGACCAATAGGTCGAAAGGAGTAAAAGAAGTCCAAGATGGATCGGACTGTGCATAATGAAGAATGACAAAGGATCCGATGGGTTGGATTGCAAAGTAAGCATGAATGACAAATGATCTGGCGAGTTGGATCGAGGGATAAGCGAAGAACGGTAGGTGCGAAGAAAGAAAAGGGGTGAATCATAACATTACCCCCATAGTACATTCAAAGTTACCAACTTTGATTAAAAGTCATGAGTAAAAGGTCCGGGTGATCCGGTGACATTGGCATAGCCACTGTCATCCAATTCATCGTTGCCATCATAGTTGTAGTCTGGGAACTCGGGAGGAGGCGTGTTGATGCGACGGAGAGGGTCTCTGATGGCGAAGGCAATGGGTACTTCTTCACCTGCGCTGTTATATGCGGGTCCATGGGGGGAAGTGGTCGGGTGGTCATGCTCTCGTAGGAAATGGAGAGCGCGTCCGAGTGTGTGGAAATCCGTGGATAGAGGTGGGCCGTCTATGGCTTCTTGGATGTTTAGGAGGAAGCAGAGTGTGGTGAACTCTGGAAGTCCAACAGGACAGGTATCCTTGTTTGGGATAAACCCGAGTGCTTCCATAAGGGTGTGTTGAGGGTCCATAGGGTCATAGATCAGGAGTTCCGGGAGGTCAGGTGTGAATAGTTCAGTGACCGTGGGATGAGAGTCGAGTTCAACTCCGGGGGAGAATCCATCAAGATGGGGTGTGGGAGTCCAGAGACTCAGGGTGGACGGGGACATGGACCGGTCAGCGAAGGCCAGAGGACAAGGGGAAGTGCCTTTTGAGGCGTACAGAGTTCCAGGGCGGCGGTACGGATGAGGGCGTGGAGAGGGTGTGCTCCGGTGTGAAGAACCAGGGGAAGACAGTGGTAGCGGGGAACGAACAGGTCCCATGCAGTTGGCAATTGTGTGACCGGGGGCCAAAATAGAACATCCGGGGCATGTGTACCTTCAGCAGTACAACTTGTTGTGACTAAGGTGGTGGCAGTGAAGGCATGCCTGCCAGTATTGAAGGTGGGACTCAGGGATGGGTTTGTCATCTTGGGCGGTGGTTACCTCCACGGTGGGAGCAGGGGGCATGGCGTCGTTTATGGTTAAATTGGCAGGGAGAGTGGGAGATTCATTTCCGAATTCCCGGAGCACATTGTCTATTTGGTTGATTGCGTTACCCAATCCTAGTTGGGTGAGAGTGGTGAGGAGGGCGGTGTGTAGACGAAGGTCAGAGCATTGGAGGATAGTGAAAAGAAGACGTATGTGATTGTTCATAGGGATGTGGTCAGTGAGACCGATGATGGCGTTACGCATAGCCATGTGGTGAGTGTAAACATCCCGCAAGTAGCCGAGTGGGGAGATGGGGGCAATGGCACGGTCAAGGGTGGTGACGAGGCGGGAGTCGAGCAGGGCGGTGTCAAGCAGGGAGTCGGTGATGGGGGACGGGGTGTAGACGGTTTGTCTGTTCATGACAAAGGGGAGTGCGGCGGTGGGGATCAAGGAGGCGTCCATGGCAGTGGTGGTGGTGGTCGGGGTTGAAGGGGTTTAGAGGTGGAAGACAGAAGGGTGACCCTTCTTATACTCGAGGAGAGCAGCCTTTGAATGTTTTAAGTTCCGTTCTGGCTCCCAGGAGTCTTCTTCAGGGGTGTAACCTTTCCACCGGACTAGGAATTGCCGGTTGTCCGAGGGTCCGCGGTGACGTAAGAGGCGTTCCACCTCGTATTCTTCTTCGCCCGCAACAAGGTCCAGAGGTGGCTTCGGGAAGTTCTTCCCGTGGATGTTGTTTTCGTGATAGGGCGATAAGAGGAAAGTGTGGAACATGTTGTGAATCTTCCAGGTCTTTGGAAGGCGGAGTTTGTACGTGATCAGGGATAATACATCCGTGATGACGAACGGTCCTTCTCGCTTGGGAGCGAGCTTCGGGGAGGCAACGTGGTGTTTCAGGTTTTTGGCTTCTAGCCAAACTTTGTCTCCTTTAGTGAACGGCTTGAAGCCCTTGGAGGAACGGGACTTCATCACTTGTTGGGCGAGGGTGTGGGTGGCGAGAGCTTCTTCTCGGGCAGCAGTCAGAAGTCGAAGATGTGCTTCTACTGTGGGAATGGAAGTCGCGGAGATGACTGTGGGAAGTGGTCGGGGTTCAAATCCCATCATTAGGAAGAATGGGGACTTCCCGGTGACGGAGTGAGGGCGGTGGTTATGGGTGAATTCAGCGTGGGAAATCATTTCAGACCATGAGGAGGGGTTCTCTTGGCAGAAGATCTGAAGGTACGTTTCAACCTCTTGGTTGACACGTTCTGTTTCTCCATCTGACTGAGGATGGTAGGTGGTGGAGAGGGATAAGGAGTATCCAAGGAGGTTTCCAAGCTCCTTGGCGAAGGCAGATGTGAACTGGGGACCACGATCAGAGATGATTTTGTCATATAGTCCAAACCGGGTGTATACTTTGTGAAGAAAGAGGGTGGCGATTCCCTCAGCGGTGATGGTTTGCTTGGTGGGGCAGAGAATTACCCCCTTAGTAAGCCCATGGTCTGCCATGACCAGAAGGGCATCAAAACCAGAAGAGGCGGGGAGACCGGTGATGAGGTCACATGAGACCTGCTGGAAGGGGTGGGTGCAGCGGGACAGGATAGGGACAAGGGGGGGTGTCGTGGGGTGGGTGTTAACTTTGTTTTGCTGGCACATGGCACAGCCTTCGACATATTGTTGGACGAATTGGGCAAGGCCCGGCCACCAGAACTCGGCAGCAACGAGTTGGTGTGTTTTCAAGTAACCAGGGTGGCCGGTGGAGGTGTGGTCATGTGACCGGGAGACAACAGTGCGGCAGAGGTCAGAGTTGGGGGGGACATAGACGTGTCCTTGGTACGTAAGGACGCCGGCATCATAATGCCAGTCGGAGAGGCGGGAGCGGAACTTGAGGGGTACTTCCCCATCAAGTGCACGGACAGCATTGAGGACCAATGGGTCCGAGGAGGAAGAAGCGGCAAGCTTCTGTGATAATTCAGTGTCAATTAGATTGACAAACATGGACTGTGGGAGAAGGGTGGCATTGGTGTTGTCAGAGTCATTATTGGGGATAAGATCTGGGCGGCAGGAGAGGGTGTCGGGGGCAGAGAGGAGTTTACCAGGGATGTGGATCATTTTAAGATCAAAGTCTGCGAGATCGAGAAGCCAACAGGCTTGGTGCTGGTTGAGCTTCTGGGGTTCATGAAAATATGTCAGGTTCTTGTGATCCATGAAGACTTGGACAGGGAAGGGAGATCCGTGGAGATAGTGTCTCCAGGCTTTAAGTCCGCGGATGACTGTGAGGAGTTTGCGGTCATAGATGTCATAATTCCTTTTGGCGGGGGAAAACGACTGAGAGAGGTACGAACAGGGATGCCAATCCCCGTTTGTGTCGGTTTGAAGAAGGACGCCACCCATGGCGTGTTTCGAGGCATCAGTGGCGATGGCGAAGGGGCGGCTGTGGTCAGGGAGGTGAAGCATCGGCTTCGAGAGGAATACCCGTTTAAGGGCATCAAAGGCATCCTGGCACTGGGAAGTCCAGTTCCAGGCCAAGCTCTTCTTGGTCATGTCGATGAGGGGATGGGCGATGGCGGAGTAATCGGGGATAAACCTCCGATAGAAATTGGCAAAGCCTAGGAAGGATCGAACATCCTTTAGCTTCTGGGGGACGGGCCAGTCTGCGATACCGGCGAGTTTTATGGGGTCCATGGCCAACTGGCCGGGTTTAACGATCATGCCAAGGTACTCTACCTGTTACTAACAATCTAGATGCGGGGCATTATCTTTTCTTCTGTGAACCAATTGGCTTACGTCTCAGCTTACGATCTGCCTCTTCTGCTTCTTCCATTTCGTCTCGTCCTCGGATTGAGTACCTAGATGACGTCACCTATCCGGCATTCCCCTTTTATCCACCGGATGGAACTTCCCCCTAAACTGATCCCTGGTATTAGTTCCTAGTTCCCACATTCCCCTT
>JBBPTA010000125.1:16305-30678 GCA_038093915.1 Boletellus aff. emodensis
GTCTTAGCTGACGTCTACGACTCGCCCTCTACCGGTGTCATGATATATTTGTCCGTTTGTGCAGGCACGAGTCAATGCGACAAATAATGGTACGGTGATGGGTCACGTCGGAGCCGTAGGAAGATGGCTGCGTCTCCCAGCAATGATCTCACCTGCTTTTCCGGTGCAAAACATTGCATCACCGCCTTTTATAAAATTTATAAAATTTGATTGACGAGAGAGGGCTTCGTCGTTAACGAAAGGGTGATGCCTGCCGTCAGTGTCTGTGCGAAAGGCTCACATGACGTTTGGCTGGTGAGTCTCTACTTGTGCCATTGTCCACGCATACATTTGTGTATCCCCTTCCCTGCTCACGGTTTCCGATACGCCCGAAAACAGCTGCATTTCTGGGAAGGGTTGAAACCACACGCAGCCATTGGACTTGATCACATTTCTTATTGGATTGACGATGTCCACCAGCGGTCCCAATTGGATCTGCGCCTGCTACTACGGGGCTGGGATTTGCGTCCGTCGTCGAGTCTCCCGCAAAGCAAGTATCCAAGGTAAGCCTTCGCTCAGTGTTATTCCGTTCATCAGGGTGGCTTACAGCACTCGTAATTGGCTGCCCGTTCGATGGACAGCCACTTGCATGCTCGTTCACCAGCCTTTGATATCACCCTAAGTACTGCGGTTCTGTGACGTCTGGGCAGAAGTTACGTCGCCCTCCTTTGAAGACAAGTCGAGCGATATGGCCAAACGATGAAAACGGATACAAGGACCTCGCCGGAGAGCAAGTAATACCAACATGTATACTCGACCCTCTCGGGATACAGACTACGCTCCGCAAGCTCCCATGGTGTCTGTATCAGTTTTTTTTTACTTTAAAAAAGGCCAGAGATACTAGTCGGGTGACGATGATGTGTCGGCGCGAATAACGGGCCTGTCGTGGTATTGACTCGTCTCCAGTCTGGGCCGTGTATCTAGCCACTACCCCTGCTTTCCCTCTAATAAAGAGAGGAACGGCAATGTCAACGGGGGAAACCGATACAAGGGGGACCTGGAGCACGTTCGAAATCGCTGCTATCCGGAGAGCAAGCAATGACATTCAAGACCACGATTTCTCTCAGAAGATCAATCTCGAGTTCGGAGGCCTTCGTCCTTCGGAGAATCCGGGAGATCTCACGACCTAGTGATCCAGCGACGACAGAAAGAAAAAAGCAAGGCAATGTTGTCATCTCTGTTTTGATGCGATTGGCAGCCATTCATTTGCAGGTGTATGTGCTACCCAAGCCCCAGACAACCCTGGCCGGTCGTCAAGAAAATCTCTGAGAAGTTGAAGTGGTAAGTGATTCCGCAGACGTGCGATGCGGACAGGTGGGCCCAGTGGGTTGAATGGGCTGTGCTTGGCACTTATACTCCACCACCCAGGCCGACTATGTGTGTCGACATGCTTGTTCTTTGTTAGTCCGTGTTGGATTTCGAGAACGCGACATGGCACACAGACTAGGACTGTAGGAGATCGTTGCTCCGCTTTGTTCCACAGTGCGAGGCTTCTGTCCAAGACGACCATACCGCACGGAGACAAGTCCTCGTGTGCCAAAGCCTGCGTGTATAAACGTACGGTGGATCCAATGCTCTGTAGTCTGCTGAAAATAGGGGAATCGCGTTATCCCGGGGAGGTGTGCCCGCATTTACTCGTGAGTTCGGGAGGCTCGACAATTCGAGGCTGCAAGTGAGCGGATTGAGCAACCGACGCACACACCAGAAAAGAAGAATATATGTCTTTCAGATTCAGGCAGCTGGACAGGGTGCTTCACGAAGGTCCGGTGTGGTACCAAGCACGTCACTAACGGCTAGCGAGTGTAACTTGAGCAAGGTCTCATCCCCGCAACGAATGTGTCCATCTCCCAGACCTCTAAAAAAAGGAACCAAGGGACATACTATGGCACCATTTTTTTTTTTTCTTTCTTTCTTTCTAGCTGCGTTGTTGGACTCTGCGTTCGTCAAAATATGGTTTCCCATGGAACAAAAACCATGTCCCGGAGCACACCAAAGGGAAGGACACTATGAGAAAAAATACACTCAGATGCGCAGCGTGAGCTGGTTTCGTCGTGAGCAGGCAGCAATGGTCCGCGATTTAATTCGAGAGTCGATCTAACAAGCGATCGACAAGAAGAGGGGGGAGGGGACGGAACGGACGAGGGTACCTCGAGAGGCGAAGATTGTGTCAAGAAAGCAACAGCCCCCATACATATTTTACGACTATGAGACCATCATCACCCGAGTGGGGGGAGGATCTGTAAGCGTCGACGTGATGAGCGCGTGCAACACAGAACCGGGGAAGGGATGCGAGCACCTATCGCAAGACTAACTTGGGTGTATGCCGCCCTGTTCCTCCTCTGGGGGTGTCACCATTCCCGGGGTGAACACATGTGCCGCATCTAGGTTGTCGTTTGGCTCACTCCTGATGAGTTTAAGTATAAAGGCGGGATAGTCAATCGTGCTTGTTCCCGTACAGTTACAGACCACGCACCCCCAGGAGCGACAAACAGGACTGATTCAGTTTTGTGCCATTTACTGGCAATCACATTAGACGATTTTGGTGAGCATGCTTTTCAGGAGCGGGAAGCGACGGGATTGGGAGGTGTGCGAGAACGAGCTCTTTGGAGTTTGCTGAACAAAGGCAACGAATGACCCTTTTTTATCTCTTTCCCCCACCTCAATGTAACGTCATAAAGCTGTTCATGTTTGAGAGGCCTGACAGAGCGCGTTAGTCGGCACGGTTGGCGAGCCATCGCCATCGCTTCATCACATACTTACAGCATCGACTCGCAGCGAAGCCGTTTTCTCAACACGGTTTTCAGTGCCCACATCGATGCGAGGCAAGGAGAAGTGGTGACATTCACAACAGCCTTGGATAGACTCAAAGTCAATGGCCTAGATTCCGGAAAAGTTACAAAAGAGAGACAAGCCTCAGACTTCGCAACAGTCACCTTGGTTGAAAACATGACTTGTAGCCTGTAGGAGGCTAGCTCTGTTGGTGGACTGGGGGCATGAGAATGATTTGTCGATCGCTAACAACGGAAGATAGCTTGGAGCTCGCGATGGCACTAGGCTAGAAAGCTGTTGCCTCCGTGAATTGCATGATGAGTCTGCGTCACATCTAGTTTCAGGAGCTTCTACAAGGAAGCCTGCCACAGGCCTCATAAGGCCCATAAATCACACAAGTCCGAGGCTACTCACCCAACATATTGTTCTCGTATGGATCTTGGATAATATAGACATAGACCAGGTTTTTCGTATTATTCCAGGACAGCCGCGCGCGCTCCGGACACATCTCATCTGTCCAAGACCGGAGGCGCATCGTACAGTCGGCCATTAGACGTCGTACCCGTGACATTTGACGAGCATGGATATGGACGGAAGAAACAGGACGGCCACGTCAGCGTTGAATCCACCAGGGCTGAGAACGATAGCTCAAGCTGTGAGCGCATTGATGAACTACGTTCTATTGCTGAAATGTAGCACACAGGTGTGTCCATTCCCCTGTTCATTTTGTTCATACACGCCCACGAAGAGAAAAAAAAAGTATACGACCGAGGAGCGAGATAATAAGGGTTGAACGATTGAGGCGCGCCGGCGCAAGCATAAGTGATTATGGGTAGACTAGATCAATTTCGGAGGCGAGGGTATGGTCTCATCTCAATGCTTTGAACGTACATTACCAAGGTTATCATGACGTGTAACCGTATACAGCAATCACATCGTTCAAACACCTCTTCACGAGGCCATACTCGGTTGCCAGTCGACCCCGTCACGGCGAGAGACACGTATAGTTGCTTCAGTCTACGAATCAACCCGATCAGATCACCACGCTAAGAGAGGATCGGAAACCAACTCAACCTCAACGGATTCATCGACGTCGATTGCTAGACATACATGCCTGCAGGGTAGGTCAGACTCAAAGGTGGGCCGCATTTATCATGACTACATACGCAATGCTCGAATCACAACACCAACCCTGATAGATACGATGGCCACCGGAAGAGAAGCCCATTCAGAACAGGCAGGATTGCAGAGACTCGGGGAGAGCCAAGGTGCAGAAACTATTTGAGTCTTGAAACCAGGGTGGGGCCTGTGACGGACGAATAACGTGAGAGACGAGGTGAAGATGTTTAAAATGACCAACCGAAATGCAGAAAGGTTGGATTGGTATTGCAAGACATACCCCCAAGGATGCTACATAAGGCTGCGCAGGGCGAAGCTGGAGATGATCACCTCGCGAAGGAAAGGGGTGAAAAGGCAGGATTTCTGGCTAGCGAGGCTAGGAACGAGTGCAGCGCAGTCTGTGTTTCGGCGTGCGGAGTGAGAGGTGAAGAACATGGAACTAGACGGGTATCCTCTGTGACGGTGATGAACAGCAATGTGGCACGGGAGGGTGATAGGATGGCGTAAATGGGCGAATATACATTGTTGCAGATGCGATACTCACAAAGTATTTCAATGGAACAACTCTGTCGAGCTCAATAGGCACCTGGACCTTGCGGAGATGATGGGGAAAGGGAGTACATGGGACAGGTGCAATACGATAATTGGTCGCGAGCGAGAGGAGACACTTTTTTGCGTTCCTCCTCCGAGGGATCGGGGCCAAAAGACGGGCTGCTGGAGCGAACGAACAAACGATGGTAAAGGGCCCCGCGGGATTTCATTACAGTATGCAATGGTAGCCGAACCTGAAAGAAGAAGACTTCACTGGCTCGACAAATAATTGAGCTTCGCCGCTATGATGGGCCCGCCGTGACCCGTCGGAGTCTGCGGGAGAGAACATTCGTTTTGCCTGATTCGTCCATCTATTCCTTTAAATTTCCTACTCGCGATTTCTGACATGTTTGCGAACAGCTGCATTTCTGGGAAGAGCCGATCGCACTCGGCCATTGAACTCGTTATTGACTACGATTGGTGACGTCCCACCAGCGATCCTAGTCGGACCGCAATAATGCCTGCTGCTACGTACCGGGACTTGCCCCCGAAATGAGCTTTTCCTTCAGCGCTATTCCACCTATCAGGTTGTCTTAGTACTCACAGTATCAGTCCGATGAACAGCCACTTGCATCGTGAGCCTTTGGTACCGCCCAGAATACTGCGGGTCTGGGGTGAAACCACACAGCCCTGTAGAAGCTGGAGGTGATCGTGAATGCGACTACGGATGGTGATGTAGTGCAAATAGCGGGCTCGTGGTGCTGAGTCGAGGGATGGCTCTGCTTGGCTCTGTTCCCATCTAGTCACCACCCCTGCCTCCCCCCAAACAACGAGAACAGACACAAGATGGGTTTGCCCACGTTCGGAATCGCTGTTATCCAGAGAGGTAGAGAACGAATGACGGTGTTCAAGGCAACGATTCTTCTCGGATGGTCAAACTTAGGCATCGTTCTACGGGAAATCTGGGAGATCTCGCGACCCGACGACGACAAGAAAAAGCGAAGTAATGTACGCTCGTGTCTGCTTCGATGCGATGCTGCAGCCTGCAGGCATTTGTTTGCAGGCATATGGTACTCAAGCCTCTCGTTGACCCGATGTACCTGGTGGGTCGTCGAGAAAGCTTTGCAGATCGCCAACGTGCAGTTGGACATGTGTGGGCCCCTGAGAGGGCTTGACATTTATGAACATCCAAGGTCTGATCCCAGCCGACTGTGTGTGCTAATACACTTGCTCTTTGCAGCAAACTGAGAGATACAAGCATCAGGGCCATCGTTGTCTCAAAGAGATGTGTGGCGGGCGAATCTACGGTACAAACGTTTCCGTCCATGAGCTCGGAAGACTCCACAGCTTGAGGTTCTTCCGAATGCGCCGGAGCAAGTGATCGAATTGGTTGTAACAAATCGACGCACGCGAGAGAAAAGAAAAGAGCATATGGTTTTCAGATTCAGGGCGCAAGAAACTGGAGAGGGAAAAGGTCCGTTATGGTGACAAGCATGTTACTAATAGCTAGTGAGTGCGGCTTGAGCAAGATCTCATTCCTGCCGCAGCGAACGTGTCCATCTCCCAGGCCTCTAAAAAAAAAAGGAAGCAAAGGACATGCTATAACACCAGATTTTCTCTTTCTTTCTTCCTCCACGAGCTGCGTTGTTGGACTCTATGTTCGTCAAAATATGGTTGCCCATGGAACAAAAAGCATGTCCTGGAGCACACCAAAGGAAAAGACACACTATGCGTGTGATAGTCATAAAGCCCGGCTATTTCTTTGAAGAAAAATACAATCGGATGCGCAGCGTGAAATGGTTTAGTCGTGAGCAGGCAGCGATAGCCCGCGTTTCAACTCGAGAGTCGATCTAACAAGGGATCAAATAAAGAGGGGGGAAGGGGGTGGCACGGATGAGGGTACCTCGAGTGGCGAAGATTGTGTCAAGAAAGCAACTGCCCCCATATTTTACGACTACGAGACCATCATCACACGGGTGGGGGGAGGATCTGTAAGCGCCGACGTGATGGTGAGCACGCGCGCGACGGAACGCAAAACGCGGAACCGGGCAAGGGCGCCGGTGGGTGCCCCCCGCAAGACCAACCTGGGTATGTGCTGCCTTGTTCCGACTCTGGGGACGTCATCGTTCGCGGGGTGAACATATGCGTCGCATCTACGTCGTCACTCCTGACGGGTGATAGTCAGTTATGCGCGTTCTCGCAGCGGGACAGACCACGCACCGACACACGGGACCGATTTCGTTTTGCGCTACACGCTGGCAATCATGCCAGACGATTTGGGTGAGCATTGTTCAGAAACGGGAGAGCGCGGGAGAGGGAGGTGTGCGAGAAGTGTGTTGGACAAACTTGAAGCGAACGAATCCTTTTTATCTCTTCCTCCACCTCGAGTAACGTCATGGAGGCAAGGAGAGGCTGTTCGTGGAGAACATTCGATGTAGTGGGCCGTGTTACGGTGATCAAAGTTTGACAGAATGCGGCGGCGCCGGTCGGCGAGTCATCGCCATTGTTCCATCGTCGCACACAGCACCGACCCGCCAACGAAGCTGTTTTCTCGACGCAGTTCTCAGCGTCTATACTGGCGTGAGGGGAGTATCGGTAGTGCCTGTGACGTCCATACAGCCTTCAAGGGACGGACTCAGAATGGTCTAAGTTCTGGAAAAGACAGGCCTTCGCAACAATCACCTTGTTCGAGAATACGACTTGTATTAAATTTAGGTTTGGGTTGCTGCGGCAAGCTAGCTATGAGGAGTCGAGACTGCGGAACATAGTAGGACTGACTTGTTGATCGCGTGTACTAATGGAGGACAGCTTGGCACTTGCGATGACAAAAGCACTCTCTGGCATTACTGTGAGGCTGTTGCCTCCGTAAACTGCATCGCGTCTAGGAACTTCCGCCAGGAAACCCACCACAAATCACTCAGACGCCAGCTCGCCGGCTCACCCATATCATTCCCCTGGATGGAATTTCCAGGAGAAAAAGCATCGCATTTTTACGTTCCACCAAACCACCGCGACATGAAGCAGACCGGGGATTCAACATCCCTTTTGTTGTTTTCAATGATCCTCCAAAGATGTACATGATGAAATGAAGAGAAAGGAAAGGAGCACTTGAAGCATGATACATTGGAGAGAATAGATCGAGAATTGATTTAATATGTCGCCAGAACCCAGGAAAGAAACGTATTCAAGCATCCGATTGCGTTTTTGGTCTGAGGGTAGGGTGGAGAACCTGTTCGTGTAGAGCCTTGCCAGCCGGCACCTATTGGAGGATAAGTAAACAGGAAGTTCGACCAAAATCCGAGGACATACCATTGGGTATACGTGCTCATTTCTTTCTACGACGCATTCCAGCAAAACGGGTTTCGATTCATCCCATTCCAGGAACTCCTTCATCTTGGCAGGCAGTTCGTCTACGTTACTACACCGGATGGCATGGACACCCATCGACTTGGCGAGGAGAACAAAGTCAGGATTTGTCATCCGCGTGTGCGAGTATCGAGCGTCATAGAAGAGATCTTGCATTTAGGTTTAAGTCATCGTTCCCGTTTCCATCAAGGTAACCGGCGTACCTTGCCATTGCAACACCATTCCCTGGAATTCGTTGTTCAAGACCAGAACTTTGACACCGATGCCATACTGGGAAGCGGTTGCAAGTTCCATCGCGGTCATGCTGAACGAGGCATCGCCATCTATATCAACCACAGTTTTATTCGGCGCAGCAACCTTTGCACCGATTGCAGAAGGCAAACCAAAGCCCATCGTCTGAACATGGAACCTCAGCATTCGAGAAAGAAAAAATAAAGCAGGAAAGTAACACGTACGCCGAGGCCACCAGAGGTGACTATGGATCGCGGTGTTGTCCATCTATAATGCTGGGCCGCCCACATCTGGTGTTGACCAACACCCGTGGTGATGACCACGTCCTCCTTCCTGTGGCGTGTCTGCTTATCGAGCTCTTCGATCACTTCCTGGGGCTTGACACGGGCATCAGGGCCGGCAGTCTTTACGTAGGTGAAGGGATATCTCTCTTTCCATTCTCTGATCTCAGCAAACCATTCGGTGCGTGGTGTCGATCTGATCAGAGGAACAAGAACGGCAAGATTTGACACGACGTCGCCAAGGACAGGGATGGAAGCATCAACAACTTTGTTGATGTTCTTTGGTTGGATCTCAAAGTGGATGATGCCACCGCGCCCGGCGGCGGCCGCTGCGCGTGCAGCAGGTGCAAACGAATCGACCTTGCCGGTAACACGATCATCAAATCGTGCACCGAGAGCAATGATCAAGTCGGCATTTTGAATCGCAAGGTTAGCATAGGCTGAGCCATGCATACCCAGCATGTGCAGGCTCTTTTCGTTGGTCTCGTCAAAAGCGCCGAGACCTTGAAGCGTGGTGGTGACTGGGATGTTGCCTTGCTCAGCAAGCTGGGCAAGCAACTGAGGTCCCAAGGGAGAAGAAAGAACCCCGTTTCCAGCATAGATGACGGGTCGTTGTGCCTGGTTGATCAGACTGGCGGCCTGCTGAATGAGGACGACGTCTGTTGGGGAAGTGGTAGTTTGAAGGGGATTCACGGGCAGAGTGTGCGATCCCGGAGTAGTAGCCTTGTAGGGAAGTGGCGTGCGTAGGATTCCGGCAGTAACGTCCTTTGGAAGATCTACAAGGACAGGACCGGGACGCCCAGAAGTAGCAATCTTGAACGCTTCGTTGATACGCCGGGGAAGCTCCACGATATCCTTGACCATCACGTTCCACTTGGTGCAACTTCTTGAGATCCCGACGACGTCTGCCTCCTGAAAGGCGTCGGAACCGATGGCCGAGGTTGCGACCTGGCCGCAGAACACAACAAGAGGGACGCCGTCTGAGAGGGCATCCTGCATGGGTGTCACAACGTTGGTTGCTCCTGGGCCTGACGTAACGAGCACGACACCAGGTTTTCCAGATACACGTGCATATCCCTCGGCCATGTGGCCTGCGCCCTGCTCATGACGGGGGAGGACAAAGTCGAAATGAGTGGAGTTGTATATGGCGTCGAAGACGGGGAGGATGGCACCGCCTGGGTAGCCAAAGACGTGCTTTACACCGTGGCGAAGCATCATCTCGTGGAATATTTGGCCGCCCGACATGCCGACAAAAGAGTGGTCGAGGGCAGATGGAGCGGTGCGCGGCTCCACAGGCCCAGGGAACGGGACGTTGGCTGGGTTGGGGCTGGGTCGACTGGCGGGTGCGGGTGCGGGGGTAGCACCTCTTGGTGTTGATCTGCTCAGGTTTCTGGCATGATCTCTGACCCGAGCTTTGGCGTCGACGATACAGGACGAAGCGATCGATGACTTTGAGCGAGCGAAAGAGACGGTCATAACCGACTTTTGTGCGCATTTCGTGCGCAGGGCCACGATGGACGAGGACATGGTCGACGATGAAGAAGAGTGACTCGATTCACGGAAAATTACTCGACTTGACATCGCTTCGGCCGATGCCCAAATCAGGTTATTGCCGAACATCCGATCCTCGTTTCGCGCAGATCCCGGCCCGGGATATCCGCCACCGTTTCCCTTCACGCACGATGTCGTCGACGGCAGCACAGTTTGTGAGGCAGGGCAAGAAGGTGCAGAGCCCTCACCTGGTCATGTCTCGTATCATGACGCTCAGTGACGAGCCAGATTGTCGCCATCGGCAGAAACTACGCCGACCACATCAAGGAGCTCAACAGCCCGCGTCCAAAGGAGCCATTCTTCTTCCTCAAGCCCACAACGAGCTACCTCGCTTCTGGGGGGAAGCTCGAGATCCCAAATGGTGTAGTCGCACATCACGAAGGTCTGTTGCCAGTCACCCTTAGAGTCAGGTATTCATCCCCGGCTTCGTTCGTCCGCAGTCGAACTCGGTCTCGTTATCGGCAAAGGCGGACGTGACATATCCCAGTCCGCTGCCGACTCACACATCGCCGGATACGGTGCGCGTTATTTCTACCCAGAGACCATTGTTACCGTTGCCTGAAACCTTTCGCATTTCCGACACAGCGTTGGCAGTCGACATGACGGCACGCAATATGCAAGACCAGGTCAAGAAGCAAGGCCTTCCTTGGTCTACAGTCAAAGGCTTTGACACCTTCACGCCAATAGGGTTCTCTCTTTCTCTGTTTTCCCTCCAGTCCTAACGCTCGCTCGGTACACAGGAAATTCATACCGAAATCGTCCGTCTTGGACCCCCACGACCTCAGGCTCTTACTCAAGGTACCGTATCCATCGAGAAAAAGAAGGATGTCCGTCTCACGGGAGCGCGTTATCTCTGACAGATCAACGGTTCAGTCAAGCAGGACGGTACCACCGCCGACATGATCTTCCGCATCCCGAGACTCATCGAGCATATTTCCTCCATCATGTCATTAGAGGTTCGTCCACGGGAAGCGCTCCTTGGCCGCGCCTGTTTTTCTTGGGCCAGACTTTCTCACTGACACCATCCGAATGTTTCATTCCCACCCCACAGGAGGGCGACCTCGTCCTCACCGGGACACCTTCCGGCGTCGGTCCTGTGACCCCCGGCGACAAGGTAGAGTGCACGCTGGCCCAACCCGGCGGAGAGATTCTCGACCAGCTGTCCTTCACGGCCATCTCGAGAAGTGGAGGTTACTCGTTCAAGCTCTAGAACCATTTGTTGCACCTTCTTAGTTTCGCTTACCCTTTTGTCACATCATCAAATAAAAAATCACAGCGCCCATCTGACGATACCGAAAGAAGAAGGGTGCGGTCGCGCGCGCACGGGGATGGGAGGGGGCTTGCTGCACAAGGTATTCTACGGTACAGATATTAACCGACGCGCGTTTATGGCGCGTGGGGGATGGAAACTGTGAATTTGCCTGGAGTTTCCGCCCCCCGTGGAGGGTTCGGGATAGGGAAGTGGGGGATGGGGGTGGGGGGGGAGGGAACACCCCTCTCAGGAATACCACCCGGAGGTCGATTTTTCAAAGCGGTCGTTGACGTCGTCTAGTGATATCGTCTGCAAGCCATTTTGTGGTCCGCTCCCGTTCACGCTCCCAAATTCGTCTCCCTCAGAGTCTCCCTCTGTCTCTGAACCACTGGCGAATGTCCAGCTCCCAGCGGTTGGTGTGAGTTCGCCGTCTTTGGGGCCGTCAGAGGAATCGGCGGACTGAAAATCCCCAAAGTCGAAAGAGTCGTCCGACGACGAATGCGAAGAGAACGATGACGAGGCGAACGTAAATCGATCTGATGAGCTCGCCGCAGTCGAGTCCGAAAACGGACCGAAACCGTCGTCCTAACCACACAAAATCCGGGATATGAGCAACGACGACCGAGCTCAAGTTAAAAGGATGAGACGAACGTCATCATAGCTATTAACACCGAATGGGTCATCCGAGAGTGCTTCCCGAAGAGCGCCAGAAGTAGGGGGATTGAACGCATCCTGCGATCGATTTCATTCTCGGCTTTGGACAATCGCACACAAAGCTGAGTGATAGCACCTACTTCAAACCCAGATGTACTCTGCCTGCCGTTGCCGTGTCGCCGCGCAGGTGGAGGTTTCCCAAGGTCGAACGTGGATTGCGTCAACCATCCGCCATCGTCATCGTCATCGTCGTCATCTGATGTATCCGCCGTGGGGTACTCTCCCGCATGAAGTTCCTGCGTCAGGTAACGAGCAAACTGAGCACGCAAGAAAAGTAAGCAAAAGCAGTCAGCCCACACGTGAAGAAAACCCGCACCTGCGGCGGACCGGTACCATGGTCCTCTTCGTCGTCCATCTGCGCAGGACCAAAGTCGGCACTTGTCTCCCGACTCGGTCGCGTGGCGCTCGTCCTCTTGAACTCTCCCTTCACCCCGGGGCCACCATCGTTCGCAGTAACAGCAGGCACCGCCGACGTCCTGATGTCCGCTTCGTCCACCGTCCACCGTCCCCCTGCCGCACGCGGAGGGTTGGTAACGGCTGGTTTGCCACCCCCAAGCAAACTCATGTCGCGCTTCTTCGTCTCTTTATATCGTCCCGTGACATAATCGTTCCATGCGGGCTGCGGCGCATATCGTTCAATGGCGAGGCACAGATCGGGAGGGAAATGATCAAAGGCAGTGATGACGTCCTCTGCCATGAGCGTGAGGTGGCCCATGTACCCCAACCGCACGCCCTTGGGCTTGGAACTGAGAGAGACGAGGCGTCGTTACATGGGGCAAAGCCCGATAAGTAGTTGGAGGACGTGAGGGGGACTTGCCTCTCAGCATCGTTTTGTTTCTGTCCGTCGACGATGCGATGCATCAGTCGGGCATCTCTAAAGAGTGAAATGATCAACTCGCGGTTTAGACCGCCGTCGACCCTGCCAGTGAGCACTTGGTGGATGAAATCGTAAACGACGCTATGCAGAAAGTTGTTCCACGGGAATTCAAAGAACAGGTCCTAACACCCAACCAAAAGAAAAATCAATCAGCCGAAGCGTGCAAGCCGGGGGAGCGGAAATCCCTTACCAATAATGTCGACAATACAGACGAGCCCAAGAAACACTGCTTCGTCTTTTCACCAACAGGGACCTCTGGAGTTACGCTTGGGCGTGTCGACCGTCGCGAATTTTGACGTGACGAGGTCACGGTGGTGTGCGAGTTCTCTTCTCGCGGACTGGGGTTGACAGGACTCCGTTGGCGCACGAATTGCGCGCCGTGTTCCCGTGATGGGGAAGAAGACGGGGAAGTTGTCATCGTTTGTGATGGCTCCTCCAGGGAATCATCCCCACCACGGAAATGGCCCTTGGGAGACTCGTCATCCATGACAATCTCCTCCATGGCATCGTCGTCTGAACTTCCCGGGTCGTCGCTCATGTCATCGTCCGAGTCCAAGAGGGAGGACGAGTGAGAAGGGTTCGTAATCGGGAGCTCCAAGGCCGGCTCGACCTCGTCACGGGGCTCGTCAGAGGGCTCGCATTCGCGCTCGTCCGAAGAGCCTAGTGCGATCACGCGGGCCAATGTCTCCAAGGCTGCCAGTCCGCCCTGCAGCCGACCCTCGTTGTCGTAAAGATAATCGTGTTCCGAACAACGATTCAACAGAGACATGTTGGAACAGTGGAGAAGTTCCGCGTACAGCTCGCAAATTCGGTACCGCTCAAACGTGAGAGGCCGAATGAGACCCACAGTGGTCGGCACGAGCCCTTGCTGTGTCAGCTAAAGTGTGAGCCAGTCATTCGTAGGGAAAACATTCAGGATGGGACACACCAAAGAACGGGGTTGACGCAGAAACCGTTGAAAGTCGGACAGTCGCTCGCATATGATCTCCAGCAGTGGCCCGAGATTGACGACCCCCATGCGGTCAACCATCTCCTTCATCGCTGCCTCCAGTGTTTCTCGTGCGTCCTCTGCGTCTTGGAGCTGTTGCTGAATCTGTATCAGTCGATTCCGGAGCGTATGGAATAGATAAGGTTCAAAATAGTCCGAATTGTTCTTTCGGATCAGCTCGATGATGACAGAGATCGAATGAATGACAGATGACGTGGCAGAGTGCCCATTGGGGAGCTCGGACGGTGGGGCGGTGCTGTCGTCGGCGCCGTCACCGGCGCAAGGTTTGACAAGAGGTTGGTCGGCCTCAAAGTCATGGAGGATATAACCGGTCAGGGTAGTGATACTGTCCCTATGTGCCAATTCCCGCGCGAAGCGATTAGAAGCGGGACCGTTCTGAAGCCCTTCGGTCAAGCCCGCGCCAGGGGAGGGTGCAGCCATGGAGATGATTCCCTTGATGAGTTCCGACACGACGGTGTGCATGTCGCCGGAGTGTGCAGGAGAAAGTAGACCTATCAGCCTCCCCATGAGTTGTTCTGAAGATAACCACTGGGCGCCGACGGGGGTAAGTGACTGCGCACGAGAGGTGCATGTGAGAGCATACTTCGAGGACGCCCGCTCCACCTGGATGCTCGTCCAGCTGAATGATGCGAAC
>JBBPTA010000127.1:0-30501 GCA_038093915.1 Boletellus aff. emodensis
CTCGGACTCCTTACTTACCTTCGGCCCTAGGGAGTCATTCTCGCTTACCATTGTCCGATTCAACCCGGACTTTGTCATCACCTTTATCGTTGTTCTATTGCCTTCTCTACGATTCCTTGCTGCGCATCCCATCGTATATAAGGACAATCTCTTGTACCTACTCTTCATTCTCGATCTGCGCAATTCAGCGTACTCTAGAGTCCTCCCAGTCCTAAGCCTTTCTGTCCGCTCTCGAGCGTGGTCCTCAGTCCCTTAGTCCGCTCTTGAGCGTACAGTCCTTTTGCCGTTCAACTTGAACGTATAGTCATTGCTCTCTTCGGCTGAGTTGTACCTCTTCATGAGCGTCCTGCCGTCGAGTCTCTGTCCGATCCCTCGAGGTACGCCTAGCGTAACAGTAAGAGGACTAAGCAGAGGAACTGTGGAGCTGTGCTCCAGATACAAGAGAAGCCGGAGCTGTGTGCGCGTAGGGAACACAGCTTCAGAGGAAGTCTAAGGGCGGAACTAAGACAAAAGGAGAAAGAGGAGACGGAGTTACTATAAACGGAATAAGGATGTACAAAAGGGGAAACAGAGATATGTCCGATATGTACGAGGTGCGTCTGTGATAAGATCACACCGGAGTCCTTGACTGGAGATGGTCTGGAGGACCAGAGTGGGAATGCGGGATATGACATCATGCCTGGACCTGGACTCCCAACTGCAAATCAGCCTTCAGGCAACTACAAAAGACATTTTTGGCCACCCCTGTGTTGCGACTCCCCTGGTCCACTGACCCCTTCTGGGTAATGACTGATGCATCTTTGGGGGCGGTGGGCACAGTTTTAATGCAGAAGGACACCAATGGCGACCTCCACCCTTGTGGTTATTATTCTCGGACATTTTCCCCGGAAGAACAAAACTATGACATCTATGACCGAGAACTCTTAGTGGTCATACATGCCTTGGAGGAATGGCGACACTACCTCACGGGAACTGCTCACCCTGTCACCATCCTAACCGACCACAAGAACCTGGCCTACTTTAAGCAGCCACACAAGCTGTCTCAGCGACAGGCTCGCTGGATGTTGTTCCTGTAGGACTTTGATCTATCATTTTGTCATCAGCCAGCGTGGTTGATGGGACCCGCCAACGCTTTGTCACGGAAGGATGAGGTGGACACTTTGTTATGATTCACCCCTTTTCTTTCTTCACGCTTACTGTTCTTCGTTTATTCCTTGATCTGACTCGTCAGATCATTTGTCATTTACACTTACTTCACGATCCAACCCATTGGATCTTTTATCATCTCCCATTACTCATAGTCCGATCCATCTCGGACTTCCTTTACTCCTTTCAACCTATTGGTCATTCTGGCTTATACCTCCGTCCAATTCAACTTGGACTTCTTATCTTCTTTTTATTGTTCTCCCAAATATGGTAGCTGGTCTGTGCGCATCACAGACAGGTATATAAACCCCAGTCGTCTAGCCATGTACCCCAAGCTAGACTTACCTGGCAACTACCTTGTTCACTCCTCGCTCCCAAGCCTTGAGCTCCACCGGCGACTATCCCTTGACCAGCAGTACCCTTCATCCACCAGCTAGCATCCCTAGACCGGCAGTATCCTTCGTCCACCAGCTAGCATCCCTAGACTGGCAGTATCCTCGCCGCCGCAGGAAGACCCTTGGCCGCCATCACCCTTGTCTCCTGAGGAAGACCCTCAGGATAACATCCCTCGTGCTCATCTAGGAGTGACCATCGACATGCTAGGTCTACACTCATCTCTACTCAGGCCAAGTGTAACAAAAGTCTAGCTTTCCCTCCTGCCGTCACCATCACTGTGAACCGCCACCATTAGCAACCCACAGGAAACCCCCCGTTGGTGGAGATCCATCCCCAATCCCATTGACTCTGAACCTGAAGAGGAATCAACACCCTCTTCCGACTCCAACGAAGAACTTCCTACTCTAGAAGAGCAGGAAGCCGCCCTCGACCTTGCTCACCAGTTATCTGCTGAGCTCATCCTCCCTCGCACCCCCACCCCTCCATCACCTCCCACTGTCGTCTCCTCCCCCGTCTTCACCACCCCCCACACCAGCTTCAGAATGCCCACCGCCCCCTCCACCTCCGCTCTCCCTTCCGCACCAGCCCCCACCCCCTTCCCTGTACCTTCCCCTGTCAAACCCACCGAGTTATGCATCGGGACCCCTGAGGCCTATGATGGCTCCCCAGACCAGGCCAAGACATGGCTCCACATGGTGCAGTTTTACCTGCTGGTAAACTGCGACATCTACAATGTTGACGACAGACAAATCACCTTCGCCCTGTCCTATATGACCAAAGGACCCGCTGTGACCTGGACAGCAACTTTCCACACCAAAGTGCTCAGTGCCACCACCATCTCCCTGGGCACTTGGCCCGATTTTGTCACCACCTTTACTAAGGCATTCAACCACAAGGATGTAGTCCCCGCCTCCATCACCTGGCTCACCACCACAAGGATGACCGTCAAAGTAGACCCGAAGACCCATAAAAAGGTCTACTCCCCCTCCCTTGCCGAATACTCCTCGAAGTTCTTCCAACACAAAGACATAGCCAATATCACCGAGGATCATGTCCTCATTGGTTATTACTCCGCTGGAATTCCCCCCTCCCTCATGTGCCACATCATGTCCATGAACACGATTCCAACCACCCTTGAAGGGTGGGATGCCAAGGCCTTCTATTTCTACCAGAACTGGAAGCACACTGATGAGATTGCCGATCGAAGCGCAAGACCTTATAAAGCACCCACATATACCCCCGCTCCCACCTGCACCACCAAGGACTCCGATGCCATGGAAGTTGATGCCATCCACACCACCCCCAAATTAACCCCTGAAGAATGCCAACACTGCATTGAGAAGCGCCTTTGCTTCCAATGCAGGAAGCCTGGACATGGCAGCCATAGCTGCCCAAACTACCCCACCACCCCTGCCGTCACTGAGACAAAGAAAACCACCGAACGAAAGGTTCGGAAAGTAGAAGAAGAACCCAAGACTCCTTCTCTCATTGAGTTGGAGTTGGACAATGAAGAAACTGGGGTCTGGAAGGTTTCCCTTCTTGGACAGGATTTTTAACACAGAGGCCTCCCTCGATGCGAGCCCCCTCCAAGTCTCTTAGTATGCCCCCTCTTGTACCATCTACTTCGAAGAAATCTATTTGCATCCCCATCTCACTAGTAGAACCCACATGTACCCTTAAAGCCGTCGAAACCCCCACCCTTGTCGATAGTAGCACAGATGTCAATTGCCTTGATTGGCAATTCACTCGCAAACATTGAATCCCTCTGACATGGCTTGAGAAGCCAATCCCTGTGCGAAATGTGAACCAAACCACAAACAAAAATGGTGATATCAAATTCACCACGGAACTCTACGTCCACATTAGCAGAATCCTCCACCGAACCACCTTCCACATCCTTCATTGTGGGAAGGAGAATGTCATCCTTGGCATGCCCTGGCTCAAGATAGCAGATCCAACCATTAGCTGGAAGGATCGAACCCTTGCCATCCCCATCTCGTCAGATCAAACTGTGGAGCTTAATGCTCAATACACCTCAGATGAACTTCGACATGTGAATAAGCTTTGCTTGAAGGAAACCCCTACCGCTGCCCCAAAGCCCATATGTCATGTAGACGTTGATGAAGTCTGGGACAAGAAGTTTTACGACTACCTAGACTACCGAACCCCCTGCCTCTACGTTGAACAATCGGTCGAGCTCCTTGGTATCAACCAAATGGTAAAGAAAGGAACTCAATATTTCCTCAACCAAGGAAAACCCAAGAAAGTGAGGCTTTGTGCCAAGCTTACCACCACCACTGAGCTTGCCATGCAGGCAGAGCTCTCAAAACCCAAGGAAACCCTTCCCCCAGAGTACACAGCATACTCCAATGTTTTCACCAAAGAAGCAGCAGACCACACCCCCCCTGCCCACCCTTATGACCACGCCATCACCCTAGACGAATCCTTCGTTCCCAAAGTGGGAAAACTTTATCCTCTGACCCCCGAGGAAAAGAAAGCTACTGAGGACTTCTTAGAAGAGAACCTCAAAGCCGGAAAGATCTGTCCTTCAAACTCCCCCCAAGCATCTCCCTTCTTCTTCGTGAAAAAGAAGGACGGTGGTCTTCGCCCCTGCCAAGACTACCGTTATCTCAATGAACACACTGTTCGAGATGCCTACCCTCTCCCCCTTATCTCCAATCTTGTCAACAAACTCCAAGGAGTAAACCTCTTCACAAAGTTTGACGTCCGATGGGGTTACAACAACGTCCAAATCAAGGACAACGACCGATGGAAGGCTGCTTTCATCACACACAAGGGGCTATTTGAGCCCACAGTAATGTTCTTCAGACTTACCAACTCCCCCGCCATGTTCCAGCATTTCATGAACAACTCTTTCCGGGACATGATTGCAGAAGGATGGCTCATCATCTATATGGACGACCTCCTTATCTTCTCCCCCGATGCCAAGACCCACGAGGAACACATGAAGTGTGTCCTCAGCCACATGCAAGAACTTGATCTTCATCTGAAGATCTCCAAGTGCAAATTTGCCACGGACTCAGTTGAGTACCTTGGCATGATCATCAAACCCGGCCAGCTGACCATGGACCCTGTAAAACCCGCCAGCATCACAGACTGGCCTGTTCCTCAGAAGCTGAAGGATGTTCACTCCTTCTTAGGCTTCGCCAACTTCTATCGGAGGTTTATCCCCGATTACTCCGCTATCGCTCATCCCCTCATCGACATGACCAAGAAGAGCTTGGCCTGGAACTGGACCACCCAGTGCCAGGATGCCTTTGACGCCCTTAAACAGGTATTCCTCTCGAAGCCAATGCTTCACCTCCCGGACCATAGCCGTCCCTTTGCAATTGCTACCGATGCTTCCAAGCATGCCACAGGTGGCGTCCTTCTCCAGACCAACACCAATGGGGACTGGCATCCCTGCTCCTACCTCTCACAATTGTTTTCCCCTGCCGAAAGGAACTATGATATCTATGACTGAGAACTCCTCGCTGTCATCCACGGACTTAAAGCCTGGAGACATTATCTCCATGGATCTCCCTTCCCTGTCCAGGTCTTCACAGATCACAAGAACCTGATGTACTTCCGTCAGCCCCAGAAGCTCAATAGGTGCCAAGCCCGTTGGCTTCTTGATCTCGCTGACTTTGACCTCAAAATGATCCACGTCCCCAGCAAACTCCTCTCTGCCCCCGACACCCTCTCCTGCCACCCAGATCTTATCCCTGATAATGACTCCAATAACACCAATGCCACCCTCCTCCCACAATCAATGTTTGTCAATCTTATTGATACTGAACTGTCACAGAAGCTTGCTGCTTCTTCCTCCTCGGACCCTTTGGTCCTCGATGCTGTCCATGCCCTTGATGGGGAAGTACCCCTCAAATTCCATTCTCGTCTCTCCAACTGGCATTACGATGCTGGCGTCCTAACCTACCAAGGACACATCTACGTTTCCCCCGACTCTGACCTCCACCACACTGTTGTCTCCCAGTCACACAACCACACCTCCACTGGCCACCCCGGTTATCTAAAAACATGCCAACTCGTTGCTGCCGAGTTCTGGTGGCCGGGCCTCACCTAATTCATCCGACAATATGTCAAAGGCTGTGCCACGTGCCAGCAAAACAAGGTTAATACCCACCCCACGACACCCCCCCTCATCCCTATCCTGTCCCACTGCACCCACCCCTTCCAACAGGTCTCATGTGACCTCATCACCAGTCTCCCCGCCTCCGCTGGTTTTGATGCCCTTCTGGTTGTGGTAGACCATGGGCTTACTAAGGGGGTAATTCTCTGCCCCACCAAACAAACTGTCACTGCAGAAGGGATCACCACCCTTTTTCTTCACAAGGTCTATATCCGATTTGGATTGTATGACAAGATCATCTCCGATCATGGCCCCCAGTTTGCTTCCGCCTTCACCAAGGAGCTTGGAAACCTCCTTGGATACTCCTTATCCCTCTCCACCGCCTACCATCCTCAGTCTGATGGAGAAATGGAACGTGTCAACCAGGAGGTTGAAATGTACCTTCGGATCTTTTGCCAAGAAAACCCTTCCTCATGGTCCAAAATGATTTCCCATGCTGAATTTGCCCATAATCACCGACCTCACTCTGTCACCAGGAAGTCCCCATTCTTCCTCATGATGGGATTTGAATCCCGACTGCTTCCCACAGTCATCTCCATGACTTCCAGTCCTGCAGTAGAAGATGACTTCAACTTCTGACTGCCACCCAAGAAGAAGCCCTCGCCGCCCACACCCTCGCCCAACAAGTGATGAAGTCCTGTTCCTCCAAGGGCTTCAAACCATTCACCAAAGGAGACAAAGTTTGGCTAGAAGCCAAAAACCTCAAACGTCACATCACCTCCCCGAAGCTCGCACCCAAGCAAGAAGGACTGTTCGTTATCACGGACATACTATCCCCCATCATGTATAAACTCTGCCTTCCAAAGACTTGGAAGATACACAACACATTCCATGCTTCCTGTCATATCCCGCATTCCCACTCCGGTCCTCTGGACCATCTCCAGTCAAGGACTCTGGTGTGATCTTATCACAGACGCACCTTGTACATATTGGACATATCTCTGTTTCCCCTTTTGTACATCCTTATTCCATTTATAGTAACTCCATCTCCTCTTTCCCCTTTCATCTTAGTTCCGCCCTTAGACTTCCTCCGAAGCTGTGTTCCCTACGCGCACACAGCTCCAGCTTCTCTTGTATCCAGAGCACAGCTCTGCAGTTCCTCTGCTTAGTCCTCTTACTTACCAATCTCCGTTACTAATCCAACTCTGAACCTTTGTATATAAACTCTGTACCCTCTGTTTGTAACCTTAGTTCATATATCGAATCTAAGTCACTTCTCTGCTTGCTCTATCGGATTCCGTTCCGATCCTCAACTCCATCCTCCAAAATACTTAGGACATACTTCGCGCAAGGGTGCAGCATGCCACCTGCATTGCTGAAGCCAAAGTCCATCTGCCTCCAACAACTCCACCCCTTCGCCCAGTCTCCCTTCACACCTCCGACTGACCGGAGCAGAGTGGAGAAGAACCAGACTTGACACTTCCCTCTTATTGCCCTATCATGAAAACAACATCCACAGGAAGAACTTCCTGAAGCCACCTCCGGACCTTATTGCGGGTGAAGAAGAGTACGAAGTAGAACACCTCCTATGACACCATGGACCCTCGAACAACTGGCAATTCCTGGTCCGGTGGAAGGGTTACACCCCTGAAGAAGACTCTTGGGAGCCAGAGCGGAATTTGAAACATTCAAAGACCGCCCTCCTTGAGTATAAGAAGGGTCACCCTTCTGTCTTCCACCTTTAAACCCCTTCGACCCCAACCACCACCACCATGGACGCCTCCTTGATCCCCACCACCACACTCCCCTTCGTCATGAACAGACAAACCATTTATACCCCGTCCCCCATTGCCAACTCCCTACTTGACACCGCCCTGCTTGACTCCCAACTCATCACCACCCTTGACCACACCATCGCCCCCATCTCCCCACTCGGATATCTGCAGGATGTCTACACCCACCACATGGCCATGCGAAATGCTATCATTGGTCTGACAGACCATGTACCCATGAATAACCACATACGTCTCCTCTTTACTATTCTCCAATGCTCTGATCTTCATCTCCACTCCGCCCTCCTCGCCGCTCTTACCCAACTTGGATTGGGTAACGCAATCAATCAAATCGACAACGTACTCCGAGAATTTGGAAACAAATCCCCCACCCTCTCCGCTAATTTAACCATAAACGACACCATGCCCCCTGCCCCCACTGTGGAAGTAGCCGCAGCCCAGGACAATGAACCTATCCCTGAGTCCCACCTTCGATACTGGCAGGCATGCCTTCACTGCCACCACCTTAGCCACAATAAGCTGTACTGTCGAAGGTACATGTGCCCTGGATGCTCCATCTCCGCCCCTGGCCATACCATTGCTAATTGTATGGGACCCATTCGCTCCCCGCTACCACCGTCTTCCCCTGGCTCCTTGTATAGGAGTACACCCTCTCCTCGCCCTCATCCATACCGCCACCCAGGAACCCTGTATGTCTCAAAGGGCACCTCTCCTCGTCCCCTGGCCTTCACTGACCAGTCCGTGTCCCCATCCATCCTGAGTCTTTGGACTCCCACACCCCATCATGATGGATTCTCCCCCAGAGTTCTCGATTCTCATCCCACCATCATGGAATTGTTCACACCCGACCTCCCGGAGCTCCTGATCTATGATCCCATGGACCCTCGTCATACCCTTATGGAAGTGCTTGGATTTATTCCCACCAAGGATACCTGCCTGGTCGGACTTCCAGAGTTTACCACACTCCATTTCCTCTTAAATGTTCAAGAGGCTATCAATGGTCCACCCTTATCCACGGACTTCCACACACTCAGACAAGCCCTTCATTTCCTCCAAGATCATGATCGTACAGCCATCTCCCCCCATGGACCCGTGTACAACAGCACTGGCGAAGAAGTACCCATTGCCTTCGCTATCAGAGAACCTCCCTTCGTCCCCAGCACACCTCCCCCTGACCTCCCGGACTTTGACGGCAATGATGAATTGGATGACAGTGGCTATGCCAATGTCACTGGATCACCCAGACCCTTTACTCATGATTTCTAAGTTAGTAACTTTGAATGTACTATGGGGGTAATGTTACGATTCACCCCTTTTCTTTCTTCACGCTTACCGTTCTTCGTTTATTCCTCGATCCGACTCGTCGGATCATTTGTCATTTACACTTACTTCACGATCTGACCCATTGGATCTTTTATCATCTCCCATTACTCATAGTCCGATCCATCTCGGACTTCCTTTACTCCTTTCAACCTATTGGTCATTCTGGCTTATACCTCCGTCCAATTCAACTTGGACTTCTTATCATCTTTCTATTGTTCTCCCAAATACAGTAGCTGGTCTGTGTGCATCACAGACAGGTATATAAACCCCAGTTGTCTAGCCATGTACCCTAAGCTAGACTTACCTGGCAACTACCTTGTTCACTCCTCGCTCCCAAGCCTTGAGCTCCACCGGCAACTATCCCTTGACCGGCAGTACCCTTTGTCCACCAGCTAGCATCCCTAGACCGGCAGTATCCTTTGCCCACCGGCTAGCATCCCTAGACCAGTAGTACCCTTTGTCCACCGGCTAGCATCCCTAACCGGCAGTATCCTCGCCGCTGCAGGAAGACCCTCGGCTGCCATCACCCTTGTCTCCTGAGGAAGACCCTCAGGATAATGTCCCTTGTGCTCATCTAGGAGTGACCATCGACATGCTAGGTCTACACTCATCCCTACTTGGGCCAAGTGTAACACTCCTTGGCAACTAAATCTATGAACAACCAAAAGGGGTGAATGGTTGGGGAACTACCACAATGTCCCTGCAGCGGCACCTCATGCCGTGTCCACGTCCTCACTTGGGAAGGTGATGGAGAAGTTCCACACCCTTGTCTGGTCGACCTCGACAATTGGGGGAATTGGTCCATCTTGGTGAGGGGGGTCGTTGTTGTTAAAGAGGTGGTTGTCGTCTGGGAGATGTCGGCAGAGGGTAACAATGGTAGGGGTGAGGGTGTAGCGGACATCAGTCCGAAGCTTGAGGATATGTCGGTGGGAGTCCCAAACCAAAAGGAGGATGAAGAAGAGGGGGAAAGTGAAACAAAGGGAGAAAATAAACATGAAAGTGAACACTGGGGATGCGAAAAGTGACATGGTTGATGCTACTTTATAGGTCTACTCCTTTGTCTGGCTTTCTTTGTCTGGTTGGGGGGAAGTCTTTGGGTCGTGCAGCTTTATATTCCTGAAGAAGTTCATGAGAACCAGCAAGGTTCCACTCCAGCTCCCAGGTGTTCTCTGCAGATGAGTAACCCTTCCATCGGATCAGGTACTGCCTTCTCCCTCCGGTACCTCAATGACTGAGGATTTGATCTACTTCGTAACGCTCATCATCAATATGTTCTGGAGGTGGATTTAGGAAATTGGGGCCATGCTCCACAGTTTCCCTGTACAGGATTAATAGGTTGGTGTGGAATACCAGGTGGATCTTCCAGGTAGGGGGAAGTTTAAGTTTGTAGGTGGTAGGTGAAACGACTTGGAGGATTTCAAAGGGGCCTTCTCTCCTGGGTGCTAGCTTTCAGGAGGCATAGCGAAGTTTGAGGTTTCGATTGTCCAACCATACTTTGTCCCCTGTTTTCCAGGGACAGAACTTGGTTCATACATGCTCAGTCATCTTTTGTCGGGCGATGTGGTGTGCCTGCTGTGCTTCCTTTTGGGCTTTGTCCAAAAGAGTCAGCCTCTGTTCGAGTGCAGGGAGGAAGGTTTTTCCAAAGGCAGGGTAGGCTCTGGGCTCATAGCCCATCATCAGTGTGAAAGGGGACTGGGCAGTGACCGAGTGGGTGGCTGTGTTGTGGGAGAATTCAGCCATGGGGAGGAGGGAAGCCCAGATGGTGGGATTTCCTTTACAGAAGAGCCTGAGGTATGTTTCTAATTCCTGATTGACGTGCTCTGTCTCACCATTGGTTTGTGGATGGTAGGCAGTGGATAGTGCAAGGTTGTAATTTAGTAGTCTTGCCAGTTCTCTGGCAAAGGCAGAGGCAAATTGGGGACCTCTGTCAGAGATGCAACGTTGGTGTAGACTGAATCTAGGGAATACTCATTCGAAAAATAATTGGGTGACCCCATTTGCATCGATACTTGGTGTACAGGGACAGAAAATGACCCCCTTCATAAGGTCATGATCGACCATGACCATGACAGCATCGTAGGCACCCGAAAGGGGCAGGCTGGTGATGAGATCGACGGAAATAGATTCAAAGGGGCACGTGGCAGTGCTGACAAGTGGGGAAGCCAGCGGCACCACCAGGTGAGTGATAACCTTGTGTGCCTGACAGTTGGCACAACCGGCAATGTAACGCTGGACAAACATGGGCAAACCTGGCCACCAATAGTCGCACTGTAACAGGTGTAACAGGCGGAAAGTGCCAGCATGTCCACCAGCCTCCAAGATGTGGATCGAGTGCACCAAGTCATGTCGGGCAGCTTCAGGGACATATAAGTGGCCTTTAAAGTACAAGGTGCCGTCCACAAAATGCCAATCTCGCACAGAAGAACATGGGAGGAGTGACTGTCCATCCTGCAATGCTGCCAGAGCTGAGATGACCAGTGGGTCAGCAGGGGAGGAACACGTGATTTTGTCTGCAAGGGCCAGATCAATGAGGGAGATGAAATGATCTGCAGGAAGTAGGGTGACATCGTGGTTATTGAGTGAAGTGTCCACATCATCCTTTCATGACAGAGCATCGGTGGGTCCCATCAACCACACTGGCTGGTGGCAGAACAACAGGTCAAAATCCTGCAAGAACAACATCCATCCAGCTTGATGCTGAGACAGCTTATGTGGCTGTTTAAAGTAAGCCAAATTTTTGTGGTCAGTCAGGACTGTGATGGAGTGAGCCATCCCTGTGAGGTAATGTCACCATTCCTCCAAGGCATGTATGACCACCAGGAGTTCCCGGTTGTAAATGTTGTAGTTCTGCTCTTCCAGGGAAAATGTCCATGAGTAATAGGCACACAGATGGAGGTCACCGTTGACATCTTTCTGCATCAGGACAGTGCCCACCGCCCCCAAAGATGTGTCAGTCATGACCCAAAAGGGGTCTGTGGACCAGGGGAGTTGCAATACAGGAGCTGCCAAGAATGCTTGTTGCAATTGTCGGAAGGCTGATTCACAGTTGGGGGTCCATGCCCAGGTATGATCTTTCTTCATCAGGTCATGCATTGGTCAGCAAATTGCAGAGAAGTTCGGGATAAACTTCTGGTAGAAGTTGCAAAATCCAATGAAAGATCGTACTGCTTTCACTGATTTGGGCAGTGTCCAGTCCTTGATGGCTTGTAGTTTAACTGGATCAAGAGTGATTGATCCGGGACAAATGATCATTCCCAAATATTCAACTTCGGAGACGTTAAAGTGACATTTGCTGAGTTTGAGGTATAGCTGATGGTCCTGCATTTGCTTGAGTACTGTCAAGTCCGGTTCTTCTCTGCTCTGCTCCAGTCAGTCAGAGGTGCGAAGGGAGACTGGACGAAGGGGTGGAGTCGTTGGAGGTGGATGGACTTTGGCTTCAGCGATGCAGGTGGCACGCTGCGCCCTTGCGTGAAGTATGTCCTAAGTATTTCAGAGGATGGAGATGACGATTGGAACGGAATCCGATAGAGCAAACAGAGAAGTGACTTAGATGATATACGAACTAAGGTTACAAACGGAGGGTACAGAGTTTATATATGAAGGTTCGGAGTTGGATTAGTAACAGAGATTGGTAAGTAAGAGATCAGTAATCAGGAGGACTGTGGAGCTGTGCTCTGGATACAAGAGAAGCCGGAGCTGTGTGCATGTAGGGAACACAGCTTCGGAGGAAGTCTAAGGGTGGAACTAAGACGAAAGGGGAAAGAGGAGACGGAGTTACCATAAACAGAATAAGGATGTACAAAAGAGGAAATGGAGATATGTCCGATATGTACAAGGTGTGTCTGTGATAAGATTGCACCGGAGTCCTTGACTGGAGATGGTCCGGAGGACTGGAGTGGGAACGCAGGATATGACAAGTACACACATTGTCCGTAGATGGTGGAGCTCCTGATCGTCCTGAGTATGAATCATCAGGTCGTCCATGTAAATGATGAGCCATCCTTCTGCTATCATGTCCTTAAAAATGTCATTCATGAGTGCCTGGAAGGTGGGTGGAGAGTTGCACAATCTGAAGAACATGACTAGTGGCTCATAAAGTCCAAATGGGGTGTTAAACGCTGCTTTCCATTCGTTGCCGGGTAGGATACAGATGTTGTTGTATCCCCACCTGATGTCCATTTTGGTAAAGATGGTAGAATCTTGTAGATAATCGATGAGGTCAGAGATCAAGGGGAGGGGATATGCATTTTTCACTGTTGCAGAATTAAGGTATTGATAATCTTGGCATGGTCGTAATCCACCGTCTTTTTTCTGAACGAAGAAGAATGGAGAGGCTTGTGGGGACTTGGAGGGTCAGATTTTTCCTGAGCGAAGGTGTTCGTCCACGAAGTCTTTACAGACCTGCAATTCCTTTGGGTTTAGAGGGTAGGCTTTGGCTACCCTAGGGGAGAAGTCTGGTTTTAAATCAATTGCATGGTCATACAGTCGGTTCGGGGGAAGTTCTCCCATGTTGGGTTCGCTGAATACGTCCTTGTAAGAAGAATATTGAACTGGCAATTCCGTGGTTGGTTGGCTGGCTTTCTGGGCTAGTTCGGTAGACAAGGTTACTTTTGACAAAGTTTCCTTGGCTAGATATCGCAGGAGGTATCGATATTCCATTCCATCTGACTTGGGCATTCCCAAATGTCTAGTAGTTCCACTTTTCCAGTAGACCAGTCTATCTTAGGATTTGCCTTCCTTAGCCAATTTATCCCAAGGATCACTCTTTCCTTTCCACAGTCTAGTACAAGGAAAGTCATTTGTTGAGAATATCCTCCGATGCATAGAGTTATGGTGACTGTGCTATGGATCATCCCGTTCTTATTTAGGGATCCGTCTACGTTGTGCGTGAGGATGGGCTTGGGTAAGCGTTTCGTTTTCCAACCATTGGTTTGGACCAGAAATTTGCTGAGGAAACTTCCCATGGCTCTGCTGTCTACTAGTGCAGATGTTTCAATGGTGTTTTTGCCTGTGTCTTGGTACAATAGAATGGAGAGTTTTATTGCTCGAGCTTTCATACCAGTTACAAATACAGGCGCTAGAAATAGGGGAGGAGAAGCCATCGTTTCTTCCCTCCCAACTAAAAATCCTGATCAGTTTGGATCATGCAGATTTCTTCTTCTTCCATGGTACAGACTTTCAGGATATGAAGTAATTCATCCTGAGGCAAGTCTGATCCTTGGATAAAGGTTGCCAAGGCATCAACTTCTGTAGTGGCAACCATGTTTACTTTCTGGGGAGGGGTTCACCAGTTCCAAGGGTTTGCTTTGCCTTTCTTGTGGTTTGAAGACCTACACCCAGTTCAATGACATACAAAACATTTGTTGTTTCTCATATGTTCTGCTCTTTCGACTGGAGAGAGTTTGACAAAGTCTATATCCATAGTGTTTGGATCCCTTTCTATGTGTTGAGTTCCCCCATGTGGCATAGGGATATAATCCCGTCTTCCCCTTGGCTGTTTGAGCTGGATGATGTTCTCATTGAACACATGTGCTTTGCTGACCCAGTGTCATATCCCACATTCCCACTCCGGTCCTCCGGACCATCTCCAGTCAAGGACTCCGGTGCAATCTTATCACAGACACACCTTGTACATATCGGACATATCTCCGTTTCCTCTTTTGTACATCCTTATTCTGTTTATGGTAACTCCGTCTCCTCTTTCCCCTTTCGTCTTAGTTCCACCCTTAGACTTCCTCCGAAGCTGTGTTCCCTACGCACACACAGCTCTGGCTTCTCTTGTATCCGGAGCACAGCTCCGCAGTCCTCCTGATTACTGATCTCTTACTTACCAATCTCTGTTACTAATCCAACTCCGGACCTTCATATATAAACTCTGTACCCTCCGTTTGTAACCTCAGTTCGTATATCATCTAAGTCACTCCTCTGTTTGCTCTATCAGATTCCGTTCCAATCATCATCTCTGTCCTCCGAAATACTTAGGACATACTTTGCACAAGGGCGCAGCATGCCACCTGCATCGCTGAAGCCAAAGTCCATCCGCCTCCAATGACTCCGCCCCTTCACCCAGTCACCCTTTGCACCTCCAACTGACCGGAGCAGAGCAGAGAAGAACCGGACTTGACACCCAGTCCTTCCAGGATGTGGGCTGGGGGTTTATAGTCGCCATCATATTGGCAAGTTGATGATCTACCCCTCTTCTAAGGGTGTTGATCAAGATTTTGTCATATCCAGTCTCAAGACCACTCTTTGCTGCTTTCAGATGAAAGGTAGCTGTGTACGCGTCGAAACTTCCTCTCTTTTCCTTGTGAGGAAGGGATTTTTCTCTTTCATCTGGGAAGTCTGATTGCTTCATCTCGTAGAGGTCATTCCGGGCTCTTTCCTTTATCCCTATTGGAATGAAGGTACTGTTAAAATCTGCTTTGAACAGATCCCATGAGTAGAGGGGGATTTTCGGATATAAGCTTTCCACAAAGACCACTCCTCTTCCTTTGCTCATTTTGTTGAGGCATGTGGCCATCTTCACATCATCTTCGTAATAGATGTGCCAATTCATGACAAAGTATGCTTCCATGGTGGCTATCCATCGGGATGCGTCTGCTGCTTCTCCCGAGAAATCACCCAGTAGTCCGGCTTTGATTTTCGGGGATTTAGGATCAATATCTGGGGGAGGGTTGTCTTCCAAAGCTTTTCCTTGCTTCTTTCCTTTTGGATCAGACATGAGAACGTCTGGGTCAGGGATCATGGTTATGTGGAGAGAGGGGGAGAGAATGGGAGAAGGGGATCATGGTTCTGGATTTGGGGTACCTGGGGTGTTAGGTCTATAGGCAGGTCTGGAAGATTCTCGAGCAACAGGAGCAAGTAGCTGAGTAGGTTTTGACATATATTCCGGGGTTACTGAAGTCCTTCTCCTTCTTTGGCTGAAGAGTGGGTTTGTCGGGGGAGCACTTCCTCCAGTGATCCTTCTGGGTTGGGGGGAAGGGGATGGAGTATAGTGAATAGGTTCTTCTTCTTCTTCAAGGACATCCTCGTCACTACTCTCTGGAGGTTGGTAGGACGTGGTAAACGGGGTTCTCGCCCTTCTGCTAATACAGCAGGGGCAGGGGTTGAGAAGCTAGTTCTTTTGTTACACGTACGTGTGAACTCAGCTATTCTTCCTTCTTTAATGAAGGTGTTCTCTTCTCTCTATCCGATAGGACTTGAGGATAGACTAAGTTCTTAAGTATAGATTGCGTAGAACTAGCTGGGGACTACTAGTGATACATGCGTGAATATATACCCAGGTAGAGCTGTACCTTACTAGTAAGGAGATACCCGATGGGGATTGTGGGGAAACACAGGCGTAGTAAGAGATATGGCTGTGGGAGATGGTGTGTCCAAGGATAGGGGAGATGTATTGACAAAAGGGGAATGTGGGAAATGGGACTTCGATCAGTCGATCAATCAGGGGAAGTTCCATCTGGCAGGTAAAGGGGAAATGCCGGATAGATGACGTCATCTAAATACTCTATATGAGAGCGTGAAACGAGATGGGACAAGGCATCGGAAGAGGAAAGAGAGAGACGTAGTGTGAGTGGTTCAGAAAAGAAGAGATACTGCCCAACCTGGAGATTGCTGGTAACACTGAGATGGCATTGAAGATGCTGTCCCATTCAGCAACAACTTCCAGGACTTCTGCAACTCCTTCAGCAGTGCACAAGTCAAGAGTGCAGCCATGGTTGCTTTCCCTATGAGATATATCTCAGGGTGCATGATCACCATTGCTCCTGCCAGTAGAGCATTCATTTCTGCCATGTCTTTTAACTACTTTGATCTCCCACTGCTAGAATTTTTGGCCTTCAAGGTTGTCAAGACTTCTGCTTAGTTGTTTCCACCAGTGTGACCCAATTGAAACCATGCTGGGGACATATTCAGGTATCCAGCAAGTTTGCCCTTTGACATATTAAAGAGTTCTGACTGCATACACCATCTGGCTGTACTCCCATTGACACTTTGAAGCAGTGATGACCACAACAGATGTTGAGCCTGCATAATTTTATGCTACTTCAGTTAGCTTCCATCAGGAAACCTACATTTTTTCTAAACCATCTAAACCATCTAATTTTAGACCATTTAGATCAAGTTGGATGAGTTAGATGGTTTAGATCTTGACTATATGATCTACTATCCTTAATCAACTATAAGTATAAGTCTCTAATAGTCTCAATTGTCTAATCTATCTTCTAAATGTCCTAAATGTGTCTAAATTTAGATGAATGAATTAGACAATTGAGACTATTAGAGACTTATACTTATGTTGATTAAGGATAGTAGATCATATAGTCAAGATCTAAACCATTCTAACTCATCTAACTTGATCTAAATGGTCTAAAATTAGATGGTTTAGATGGTTCAGAAAAAACATAGGTTTCCTGATGTCATCTTCACTCAGTGAAGTGAGAACAGTGAACCTGTCTTGTCTTGGTGAGTACTCACAGCAAATACCATGCAAGCACTATTCCCTCTTGATCAATAAACAGTTTCAGAAGATGCACCACCTCAGTCTCCCCTGGTGAAAACATTTCCAGCAGTTTGCACTCCCAATCTTCATCTTTGCTGGTGTCATTCTTGTGAAGACTTGACATGACTGCATGGCCAATAGATTGACTGTTTCTTCAGAGTGAGTGAACCAAGAAGAGGAGAAATTGGTACTCACTTGTATTTTGATAAGCAGTTACCAGGCAGTGAACAATTTAATTGGCATCAAGAACCATATTTACCAGCAAATGAATGTTTGGTAGAACTGGGAGCTGGTTGTCTGCTGCTGTTGCCAGTGCATGGAAGTGCTTCACCATATAATCAGCAATTGCATTCCTGTGAGATTGCATCATAGATACCATCTGTAATTACAGGTGATATCCACTGAATCCTATTCACAAGTGAATGATATTTGCCTTTTGATATGGTTCTATTTCACTCACCAATGGTCTTCTGTGAGCACTGCAAAAATAAGTCCTATGTGATTTTAAAGGCAAGAGTAATAGCAAAATCTGACAGGACCATTCCAGTATACTTGAGACACCAACCATCCAGGCTGTCCCTTCAATTCATGATATGTCCCAGATATTACAATCTTGGGTGATTGCTCATGGCTGTCATCTCCTTCCTAGCATTGGCAAAACACAGGTGACAGTCACACTTCAGTATTTTCATGACCAATCTCCCATTTTGTGGAAATGTATTTATTGCTTGCATTATTGACATATATTATTGGTGACCTTGTCTGGCATTGTGTCCACTTCAACATCACCTACCAAAATACCATCAGATGTTGCCAAGGGATGAAGTCCTTGGAGCCAGTGACTAACTGAGTCCAGGGTTCAATGCTGTCTTAGTATTTTGGCTGGAATGTGGACATCTGAGCCTTGATGAGTATGGTCATACTCTTCTTCAGTGAGGAAATCCTTGAATCAGTAGATGATAAACCACAGATGCTCTCTTTTTTTATGATTGTAATTTCCTCTTAGAGGGTGATAGAAGTGACTCTCTGTGCAGCCACTATTGCTAGCTGTATGCATGATCAAAATCCCTCAATACACTAGTCCTCACACTCTTTGGCTAACCATCCACAGTTAAGAGTGACTGTCATTACTGAATCATTCACCAGCTGTCACTTGTTGTGATACACCAAAGCACTGAATACCTGCCATTCCCTTGGGCTAGCCCTCACCCCACTCTGCTTCCACACTCTGATTTGATGCACACAAGTTCACCTGGCACTTAATGTGCATGGTACATAACACTCCTATTAAGTGAGGAAATCCTTGACCAAGTAGGCAATTCAAGGTTGCAATGGGACTGCCATGGATGCTCTATGTATTTTCCTGTTGGTGATTTCCTCCTGGTTAGTGACATATGAGCTACTCTTGGTCAGTGTACCTGCAGTCACCTGCTGTATGTGCAATCTGACAGGTCTAGCATGATGCTAGATTGACTCACCCACTGACCACCTGCCATCTTCTGTGATGAATAGTGCTGTGTCCTTACCCTATTCAGCAAACAACTCACCAAGAAGTGGAGAGCATCATTGCTGAATATTTCACCAGCCATCAGTCACCATGCTGCACCACAATGCCAAACACTTGCCATCAGCTTGGACTATGCCTTCTTTTGTTGTAGTGTGCTGAAAGTCATCTGTAATCAGTGTTCATGGGTTGATGCCCAGTGATTGTTTCCTTGGGGCTTGTACGTAACTGAGTCTGGGGTTTAATGGATTTTGAGTATTTGGCTGCCAAAGATACTGTCTATTTTACTGTCAGCAATGTCCTCCTTGACAGGGACAGACCAGCTACTCTTGGTGTACCTGCTGTCACTTGCTGCATGTGCAACTCAACATCCATCAGTAGTTCCAGCATGATATTTTATTTCCTTCCCTTCAACCACCTATCTCCTGTGATGAATTGCACTAGTCTGTGTCCTATTCAGCAAGCCATGATTGGCTGATGAAGGCTGTCATTGTCTCTCCAGCACTGCTCATCACTAAAGCTTATGTGGGGCTATCATAACCAGCACCATTCCTTACCCCATTTGACAAACCATGATCAGTGAAGGGGTTCAGTCATCATGTAATATGTCCCCAGCCATAGCTCATCACAATCCCCTGTGGTGTCAAACATGTGTGACAGGCTTTGATGGAATGTGCTATTATGTGCTCCATCTGGTGAAACATTTTCAATGATAGTGCCCTGTCATTGCCACCATTTTTTCTGGCTATCATGGTGTCTTTCTCCATTCAGCAAATCACTATCAGTCAAGGAGTGCCATGATCACTGAACATTTCACCTGCCGTTGCTTGCTGTGATGCACTATGATGCCCAAGACCTGCTTCAGTTGTCACTGAATGCACCATTGGTCACTCCATTTATCAAACCATTATCAGTGAAGGGGGCCATCCTCACTGAATATTTTGTCAGACATCACAGAATGTACCATTCCTGTCTGTATTTGGCAAACTGCTATCAGTGAAGGGGAGCCATTATTCCCAACTCTTTTGCCAGCCATTGCTCACCATGATACACTGTAATGCCAAATATCTGCCATTACTTGTTACCAATTATGCCAATATGTTCACCATTCAGCAAACCATGATTGGTCAACCAGGCTGTCATCATCAAATATTTCACTGGCTGTCACTCACCATGATACACCACAATGCTGACCATCTACCATACACTGTTATTGAATGCACAATCACTTGCTCCATTTGGCAAACTATTCTTGGTGAATGGGCTGTCATCCTTGGAGCATTCACTGGCTGTATCTCACCTGTGATGCACTGTTGAAACAATGTTGCAACAAGGCTGCCACTCTCACTCCTTCTGCCATTGCTGAATGTACTATTCCTTACTGTCTTTGACTCACTTTATTGGTGAAACTTGGCCCCCATCATCACCATTTCACCCAACCTGTGAGTTGTTTTCCTCTTGGTGAACCTTTGTGGGGCTGGCAAACAGTGTGCTTTAGCTCACCATAACACTGGGCTTTTTGTTTGCACCAGGGCATTGATTTTCTTTCCTGGAACCTTGCTGAGCACTCTTGGTCTATTTGTTTCCACCAATTCAACTTTCCTGGGCCCACCCAAAGATAGTGTCACTTGGCCACTGGGCCCAGCCATGTCTTCATTCCTTGGCCCACCCCATACTGTCACTCATTTCCACCTGGGCCTGCTCATCATTCTCAACCTCTTTCCTGGCTGGCAGCCCATTGGCCAGCACTGCTGTTTCCTTGCTTGGGTTGAGGTTGATGTTGATTACAAGGAACTCATTTGCTGGCCAACCCCCTCTCTTTGTTAACATCCATTTGGCCTTGCTCTTTTTGTCAATGTCAATTTTAGCTGGGCCACCCCATGTATGTTGCTGACATGTCCTGTGGCCCACTAAAATATTTTGGTACATGCATTCCAGGCCTACTTGTGTATGTGTATCTTGGCTCATTTGCCCACTTCATCTGTAGTTCCAGTGGCCTAGCCATCCCCTTTGATGTTCTCTTGTGGTCAGCTGACCAGAATATCTGCATGCCTTTCTTTTGGCCCACATGTTTGAGGCTATTTTTGCTCTTCCTGGCTCATCCATTTTCCTCTGCAGTGATTTCATGGGCCCACAGGTGTATCATAACATTTTTCTATTGGGCCATCCATCTAATTTATCTGGTTTGTCAGCCTATCTGTCATCTGGTCACTAATTTCCAACTTTATTTCATTAGCCACAATCAGTAGTGATCCACTTTCTTATGTCCCAGCCAACTCATGGCATTACTGCTCCTTCAGCCCATCCATCCACTTTGGTAGTTTATTGTCACTTGGCCCACTCTCAGCTTGCTGTATCATATGGCCTATTTACAACCTTGGCAGGCCATCACATTCAGTGCTACTGACTGAAGGGGCTCAAGTATTGTTGTTTGCAGGATGGGTTAGACTTTTCTATAAGTCTTGTTTAAGATGGCATGTGTTATGCTTGGCCCGGGTAGGGACAAGCGTAGACCTAGCAGACAAGGGTTGCTCCTGGCAAGGCAAGGGGCACATTATCCTAAGGGTCTTCCTTAGGAGACAAGGACACAATGGCCAAGGGTTTTCCTGTGGTGACAAGGGTACTGCCAGTCTAGGGATGCTAGCTGGTGGATGAAGGGGCTCAAGGCTTGGGAGTGAGGAGTGAACAAGGTAGTTGCCAGGTAAGTCTAGCTTAGGGTACATGGCTAGACGACTGGGTTTTATATACCTGTCTGTGATGCACACAGACCAGCTACCATATAAGGAGTACAATGAAAAGAAGGTAAGAAGTCCAAGTTGAATCAGACGGGGGCATAAGCCAGAATGACCAATAGGCTGAAAGGAGTAAAGGAAGTCCGAGATGGATCAGACTGTGAGTAAGAGATAATGACAAAGGATCCGATGGGTTGGATCACAAAGTAAGCATGAATGACAAGTGATCTGGCGAGTCGGATTGTGGAGTAAGCAAAGAAAAGGTAAGCAAGAGGAAAGAAAAGGGGTGAATCATAACAGCATGCCTGTTTCAATATCTGATTGTACATGGAACTCTTTCTATATTGGTTTTGAGTGGATAAGGTTTGCATGTGGTGCTGAAATCTTTGCTTCTGTTCCTTGGATAAACATCTGTGCCTATTTACAGTATCCACAGTTAATCTATTGATCAGAGTATGAAGCCTCTAATTCATTGGCCCAATAGTTCCAAGGTGGCAGTGCTGGGTTACTAGATCTTGGACATGGATAGAGAGTTGGATGATCCTGGAGTGTCTCATCCTTTGATTTGTTTACAAGTACTTGAGGTGGTGTTACACATTTGATAATGTCCAAGCTAATGGAAATGACTAGGTATTCTAAAAAGTCCTCTTGGGTGTAAAGGAGATAAATGATTCCTATAGCCAGGAGGTGGTGTGGGGCCCCTGAACCAACAGTGAGGGCATAGCAAATCCCTGAGATGGGGATCTCTCTCAATCCTCCATAGGCAAGCCTCTACATGTTCTCTTGCAGCAAACACTCAAGCCCAAATAGCCTCTCTCCTCTGCTCAGCCTCTGCTTGCTGTTGCCTACCAAGTTCAATTCCCTTTCTAATAATGCAATTGACCTCTGACAGGATGAAAGTATGGTGGAGATCTACACCAAAACCTGATACAAGGGTGGGAGTGGAGGCAGTGTAGGCACTGAGATGAGTGCAGTACCTCCTTACTGGTTCCCAGTCAATAGGAGTGGGAAGCAGAGTGGGAAAGTGGATTGATGTGCTGGGGTTATAATCTGGTGAGGATGATAGGTGGTGAGGCAGTGAGAGCAGAACTGCAGGAGAGCAGGTCCAGTAACTAGTTAAACTAGATGGACCTCTGAAGATCTCTTTGAGGTCCCTTTCTATCTCCAAAGCAATGTCTTGCTTCTTTATGGTGTGGTCTCTGAACTCCAGTAAACAGAGAGGAACAAGCAGGGGCAAAGGGGATTCTTGCTTCTTGATGAGAGTGGAGGTGGCTATGGTGGTATGCACTAATTTGGGATGATTAGTGCCTGGAGCACCCTAGTAACCTAAAGCCTTCCTGCTTACTAGTATTGTAATAATCAAGGGTCAAGGGGGAAGTGTCTACTGGGTAGCTAATCCAATAGGTAAGTGAAGAATAGTCTTGTCCTAATGAAACAACCACTTACTAGGCTAGCTAGGTAAGCAACTATTAGGAATCAAGTAGAGGGTAAGCCTAGTGTCAAGAATGAGTGGGGAAACTCAAAAGGATAAGACTGGGTCCTTGATGAGCTAGGGTCATCCATAATATACTATTCTAATGTTTACATGTGTGTACACTAGATCTAACAATATCCTGCACTTACTGGAGTCACCTAGAGTCAGGATGAGTCATGTAGAGTCAAGTGGCCATGAGGGAAACATGAGTTTGAAGGGAGGACAATAGTGTGAGAGCAGACCATATGGACAGGGGTCATGGGATCAACATGAGGTTGATCATGTGGTAACAACAAGGTGAAACATGGCTGTGTGTGGCAGTGTGAGGCAGTGCCTGAGGTGTTTCAGGTGTCCATATACTGTATGGTAATTGTGGATTGGCAGATCTGTGGCTGCACATGATCAGATCCAGTGAGTTACAATGACTAGGATTGACTAGGGTTGACTAGGATCATTGCAAATGATCAGGCTAATTGGTTAATGCCTGTATAGCCAACTGATATTAGGGAGTGTACAGCATGTTTGAGGGTTCAAGCATGTGTGATCTGGATCAGGGAGGTCTAGATGGGTCTAGACTGATCTATGGAGCATGAGGACAACTAGACTTTGCTATGTCTGAATGTAGAATGGATAAGTGGGTGAAATATGAATAAACTCCTAGAGTGGTTGGATGAAGCCAGAAAAATAAGGAAAAATAGGAGAAAAAGAGAGAGAGCATAACACACACAGTGTTGGACAAGCATGCACTGTTGGCCTCAAAGTGGCATGAGCAGGAAAAAGTTTGAACATAACACAAGAGTGTGTTTCCCATTGATTTGTATGCTAGAAGAAACTCACTAGCACAAATCAGATTGGGTCCAAACTGCATTGCTGACCTTTCTACCAACAGATAAGACTGGAGAGCAACTTGAATGATATCATCTCCATCCACATGAGCTTACTATGTGCTCCAACCAGATCCTCCTTTTACACTTGTGACAAAGAGCAAGCATCATGTGAAGCAACCAATGTCCATCATGTGCATTGAATTCAAGGAGGCTCTACTGTACATAACTGTTTGGAGAACTTGGACTGTTACCTTTCAGCTTACCATGAGCACCATAATCCAGAGTTGCTGTCAGGGCCTAGATCAGACCATCACACAGGAAACAACATGACAATATTGACAATGTGACTGGACATTACACTGGGTTAGACTGCATATCAAGAATTCAACATTACAGTGAATGACACTTCATTTATTCAAATTTTCAATTTCAATTCTCCTACCTGGCATCCCAATTACTTCTGGCACATCTCTCATCATTCAAGCTGGAGTAATCTTCATTGGTATTGAATGATTCATCTCATCTTATGACACAGATGGAGACTTCATGATCATATTTTTCTTGGAAACATTGTCAGTTGAACTATGAGACCCAGAACATGTTTGCACCACCTATTCTAAGACTGCAGGATAGGAGCAACCCAGTCTGGACCCCAGAATACATATGCTGGATGATCAATTGTTGGATAAACTAGAGCACAAGAATCCTAGGGGATGAGTCATATGAATACTACTTGGGTGCATCAAGGTTGACACATATGAAAGGTATTATCACCATAAGCTGAATGACAATGTGAGAAAACTTACTGGGTTGGTTGAGCAATGGTGTCTGGTGTGAGCATCAAGGTAATACATACAGGATCAAAGACAGCTAGGCCTTACCCAATAAGCATATTGGAATGGGGTCCCAACTCTGATAGTGTGATGCTCATTATCTCAGAGTGCCACAATCAGGTTTGGCACACATTCCCCCATGGGTGGGAATGTGCATTCAAACAGAAGGTGGAAAACTGTATGGGGTGGCTGTGTGCTGGAATGCAATTGGAATGGGATGGACTGCCATGGAAAAGGTTGGGATTTCAGGATCAGTCACAAAACCAAGACATCATGTCACACAGTGAATACACAGTGATGGGAGTCTGGATTTCTATTCATGCTACAGGATCACACAGCAGCCACAAGTCAGACAATATGAGGTGGCAGCACTGACACCATACACAGTGTGTGTACGGTTGACCATAGCTGGTATTATCATTATACAGCTATTGGTGTACTCTTTTCTACAGATCCAATGGAGCTGACTGTCACTTTTGAAAATGGCTTTTTGTGATGGACTCAAACAGGTGCCCAGTGGCAAGAAATTCACCAAAATTAAAATTGCATCCACCCACGAGGCTGGCCAGGTTGCCAAGTCACCCTTATCTATCTATCCTTCTCTTAGAACAATCCAAGTCAAAGAATCAAACTGAGGACTGCAGTGCTCCCACTCATTACTGTCACCTTGCTCCTTTATCTCTTGTTTTCCTGCCTGTCCTGGCTTGGACTCATCATCAACAGAAACCATGAATGATCAGTCTCTGCATTTTCATGTCCCAGACATCAAGTTTCAGGTCCTCATTGTTGGTCATGCAAATGCAGGAAAGACATCCATCCTACAGAGGGTGTGTGAAATGACAGAGAGTCCAAGGATCTACAGAGTAAATGGTGGACTTCATGAGGAGGTCAGTACAGATGATCTACTTCTGGGTGTTTCTGCCTCATTGTTCTGCTAGATTCATCTCAATCCCACTATAGAGGTCAGTCAACAGTCCATAATCACAATATCAAGGATAAGCTGATGTTCACCAATCATGACAGCTATATTTTCCATGATTCATATGGATTTGAGTCTGGCTATGAAGCTGAGTTGCAACTTGTGCAGGACTTTGTGTGCAAAAAGGCAACTGCTCATCAATTGGAAGATAGATTGCATGCAATCTGGTCTGTTGTACACTGCTTCAGGATATAGTGGCTACAATGATTTGTTTTTGCAATGCCCTTCACAGGTACTGCATTCCAATGGAAAATGATTGGCCATCACTTGATATGAGGCTTTTCAATTTCATCTGTCCTGATAAGAATGGTATGTAGCATCATATGTCATGTGGGCTGAGCTCAATGTGAATATGTTACAATGTGAAGTCCCAGTGATTGCAATGTTCACCAAGTATGACCAGTTCAGACATGATGTCAAGATGAAACTGGGTTCTAGACCAATGGGAGGTCCTAGTGTGAAGGATGCAATGTGTCAAGTCTGGTTCTTCTCTACTCTGCTCTGGTCAGTCAGAGGTGTGAAGGAGGACTGGATGAAGGGACAGAGTTGTCAGAGGCAAATGGACTTTGGCTTCAGCAATGCAGGTGGCACACTGCACTCTTGTGTGAAGGATGTCCTATTATTTCAGAGGACAGAGTTGATGATCAGAACAGAATCCGAGGAGCAAGAAGAGAAGTGACTATATTCGATATATGAACTGAGGTTACAAACGGAGGGTACAGAGTTTATATATGAAGGTCCGGAGTCAGATTAGTAATGGAGATTGGTAAGTAGAGGATTAGTAAGCAGAGGAGTAAGCATAAGTACTGTGGAGCTGTGCTCCAGATACAAATGAAGCTGGAGCTGTGCACATGTAGGAGACACAGCTGCGGAGGAAGTCTAAGGACAGAACTAAGATGAAAGGAGAAAGAGGAGACAAAGTTACCATAAACGGAATAAGGATGTACAAAAGAGGAAGCAGAGATATGTCCAATATGTACAAGGTGTGTCTGTGATAAGATCACACTGGAGTTCTGACTGGAGATGGTCCAGAGGACTAGAGTGGGAACACAGGATATGACACAATGGAAGAGGCAGAAAAAATATTCCAGGAGCAATATCTGGATGTGATCAGGCAAACTTCACCCAGATATGTCAGGCTAGAAAGTAAGGTTTAATATTATATCTCACTAGACAGGCTTACTTTACTACATGTTATAGAAATGCACAAGGTTGGTGGATTTTGTGGTACATTGATCATAGAAACAGCAGATGCCTTAAATCCTGAGCTGGTGACACTAATGTTACTTGCTGTACAAGGAAACCTTGGGATGAGTGTGAGGATGGCAATGCAGAGGTATGTGAAACTAAGTGTTGAGCAAAAATTTAATGGATTGCAGGTTGAACCCTAGTGAAGATAGAACATCTATGGGTATGGTTAAAGCATGCACAAGATATTTTCCACATTTATGGGTATGTGAACACTGAGGAAAATAGTGGCAAGTGGCTAATAGAATATACTAGTGGCATGTGAGCATCATCATCCAGTTATCATACAAATACAAACTAAATTTGAATTAAATGTTATACATGTTATATGTATCTGCAAATTCAGCAAGTGAGTATGTTTGTTGTTCATATCCATTTACAATAGAGGTTTTCTGTGGTACAGGATGTAAGTAGAATTATATGATTTTAACCCTAATACTCATGTATGTGTTTTAATCTTTACAAAAGGCTGTGAGTTATTTCATGATCCACAACCAATATGTATATGGAATTCCTTCTTACATTATAGAAGGTAAGCAATACATTTAATTACAATAACCCCACTTTTGATATATTACTACTAATTATTCAGAGAGTAGGTTCTTGAGCTCATATCTAGAAATCATTAAAATTTCATTCCTTTGAATTTTGCATCTTTCTGGTCTTTAGATTGTAAATAGTATTTACCCTGTTGGTTTGCATTTAATGGCTAATGACTTGCAGCTTGTGAGTAATCCAAGATAATATTCATGGACATCAAATCAATCATGGCTTTCCAGTCTGTGAGCATCATCTAAGAATATGTGAAATCATATTGTTGAAAATAAGCATACTACTGTATATTGCTCTCAGGAAGTAAGGCATAATGATTGCAAGCATATCACTAATGAATTTTTGGCTACTTTTGTTCATCAGAGAGTAGGTATTATCTTGTAGTAACTATAAGCTGGTAATCAAAGGTTCTCTCCTGATAATGGTGTTCAGGATGTAAGATTCTGTTAACAGGGTAGGTCTGAAATGGCTGATTGTTTGAACATTCTGTTTTCAAGCTGGTGAGCAGTATTCTCTGTTTTTCTGCTAATATACAGTGGCTCAAAAAACTGTCCACATGTTCACATGTTTTATATTAGTTATGACTAAATGCAATAACCCCTAACCATAGCCCTAAGCCACAAGTGTATGGAATGAGGTACATGTGCTTGGCTTTCTATCAGTCTAAGAATCAAGTGATTTGGATAAGAATTGATAGAATAGCAGCCATTTGAAAATGACATATCATGTGGACAGTTTTTTGACTTTACAAAAATCCAACTATCTAGTACTTGGTATGAGCTCCTTTGGCCTTGATAACTGCCTCAACCCTTCTAGGCATGTTTTCTATCCATTTTTGACACTCTTCCACAGAAATCTTCCCCCACTCCACCACCACCCTTTCCCACAATTGATGAACTCCTGTAGAAGCACTTTCATAACCTGAGAGAGATCTTTTGAGGTGATTCCAAGTTCAATTGGGTTGAGGTCTGGAGATTGTGCAGGCCAGTCTAGAAGCTTGATATCCTGCTCTTCAAACCATTTCTGGGCTCTTCTAGAGGTATGCTTGGGGTCATTATCTTGTCAAAAGATGATGTCATCTTTTGTAATTCCAGATTCCTGCATGCTTTGAAACAACCCTTCCTCCAAAATGGCCACATACTGTTCAGCATCCATCCTTCTCTCAACCTCACTCAAGACCCCAACACCATTCCACCCTATACATCCCCAAACCATGAGTGAACCTCCTCCAAACTTGATTGTACCTTCAACCTCTCTAGAAATAAGCCCTTTCACTCTTCTTTTTCCACACATACTCTTGTCCATCTGATCCAATCCTGTTGATTTTGGTCTCATCTGACCATATAACTCTCTTCTAGTCCTCCACAGTCCAATGCTGATACTTGAAAGCAAAGGCTAACCTCTTCTTGTGACCAATAGAAAGCAATGGCTTTTTCTTCTTTACCACAACCTTCAATAAGGCTTCTTTAAGGGTATTCCTCACTATCTGAGAAGAAATATGACTATCAGCAATAGAGTTGATGAAATGAGTGGCTTGAACAGCATTTTTGGCCTTGCCAGTAAGGATTTGCTGAACAATAGCTCTCTTGTTGGTGGAGGAAAACTTGGAAGGATGACCACCATGAAGCCTAGGCCTCTCTGGTTGGATTTCCTGAAGAACCTGGGATACTGTAGACTTCCCTAGACCAGTCTGTAAGACAATCTTCCTAGTAGATAGGTCAAGAGAGGCAAGAGAGATGATGTTTTGTCTTTGAGAGATGGAAATGGATTTCATAGTGATGATGAGAAAATGAGCAAAGGGTGGTGGGGTTTATATATGTTGGATCATACTCATTACATAAAGGTAACATAATAGAACCCTTGATGGATGGATGTAATGATATCACAGCATGCCAGGGTCAATATATATAATCAAAACTTTAAGTCAAAAAACTGTCCACATGATATGTCATTTTCAAATGGCTGCTATTCTATCAATTCTTATCCAAATCACTTGATTATTGGACCAATAGAAAGCCAAGCATATGTACTTCATTCCATACACTTGTGGTTTAGGGCTAGGGCTAGGGGTTATTGTATTTCGTCATAATTAATATAAAATATGTGAACATGCAGACAGTTTTTTGAGCCACTGTAACTGTAATAAACTTCCACAGTTTGTGAGTGATGTCCTGGAATTGGTGCATGTACATGGCTCATGAATTGTCTTTCATGTCTATTCTTCAGTGAGTGAGTGATGTCCTGGAATTGGTGCAAGTCCATGGCTCATGAATTGTCTCTCCTATCTGTGTTTCAGGAAGTGAGTGATGTTCTGGAATTAATGTAAGTCCATGGCTCATGAATTATCTTCCATTTCTGTTCTTCAGCAAGTGAGTGATGTCCTGGAATTAGTGCAAGTCCATGGCTCATGAATTGTCTTCTATGTCTGTTTTTCAACAGGTGAGTGATGTTCTGGAATTGGTTCAAGTCCACAGCTTATAAATTGTCCTCTATGTCTATTCTTCAGCAAGTGAGTGATATCCTACAATAATTCATGAATTGTCTCCCATATCTGTTTCACAGGAAGTGAGTGATGGCTTATAACTCTTGTATATTTGTAACTCATAGATTATTCATTATTTCCATACTTTAGTGGGTAGGTATTATTCAGTATTACTGATATGGACTATACTACAATGTGTATGAGGACATGTGACTCACTTTTTTTTAGATTGTAAGCAATCTTCCATTGATGTATATTTATTTTCAGCATTTACTCTTTAGAAGCTTATTACTCTCTTTCTGAAGTCATTTCTGGGACAAGTACCTTCCCTTTTTGCAATTATTGTCTTATTCATTCAGTGGTAAAACATTCCTAGAAAATTCCTGAGAATAGTACTACAAGCCACCATATCCTCATTGGTATGGATGGTGACACTGTTGATGATTACTTTGACAAAGTTTCATGCAGCCTCAATGTTACTCCTGGAGTGTGCTGCAATACTCTACCTGTCCACTGATCTTCAACTGGATGCTGTTTTGAAAGGAGCATGTTCTAGGATGGACTTGGACAGCTTGCATGCTGTTCTCTTAGAGGCATTTCCTTCCTCATACACATCCTACAC
>JBBPTA010000129.1:0-30155 GCA_038093915.1 Boletellus aff. emodensis
TCCTCCTAAACTGATCCCAGGTATTGGTTCCTAGTTCCCACATTCCCCTTTTGGTGTTACACTTCCCCTATTCTCGGACGCATCATCTCCAACAGTCGTATCTCTTACTACGCCTGCGTTTCCCCACGACCCCCATCAGGCATCTCCTTATTGGTAAGGTACAGCTCTACCTGAGTATATATTCGCGCCTGTACCACTAGTAGTCCTCAGCTAGTTCTACGCAATCTACGCATAGAATTTAGTTCGTCCTCGAGTCCGAAAGGATAGAGAGAAGAGAAGGATCGCTAAGTTCACGCGTACACGTAACACAGATGGCCAGTATAGAGCAGCTCAGCGAAACTCCTCTTGACAAACTGCAGTCATAATGTGATTTGTCAGTAGACGAACTGTACCATAACCAATCCCAGCCCAAAGTGCAACCATTTTTGTGCTAATAGTATTGCCATAATGGCCAAAGCGAAATAAAGCAATGGCTAATTGCATTTCAATGGGCATCTAAGTATTGGGAGACTGGGAATGGAAGACAGTATCATCTTGCAGAGCAGTAAGGAGTACATTGAAGCACTCAGGGGTCATGTGAACATGTGCCCAAAATATCTCTGGCCTGTTACACTTCCAATCAGTTAAAAGCAGTTGTAAATTCTCACCACTTTTATTGATTGGTTGACGTTCAACAAGATATCAGTGAGAATATAGCAAGCCAAGGATACACATCATAGAGTCACTTGGAGTAGAGAGTCCATCATTTCCATCATCTGACTCAGAAGAATCTGAGCTTGATGATTGATCAGGATCTGACTCTGAGGAGGTTGGTGGATCATCTGCCAGGATCTGGGATTCAGCAATTACTGATCCCAGATAGATTTTCAAGGCAGCTTCTGCCAACAACTGACACTCAGGCTTTGTGGGCATGGGGGAGATGTGGTGAATTGATTATCGGTCGCTCGTGTCCGCATCTCTACAAATTTAAACTCCGACGCACTGCCGCGTCACGGCTGTGTGGGGCGTCGACCCAAATCAACTCCAAATCGCACCCAAAACCAGGTAAGTCAAAGTTGAAATCGGTTTTCGACTTGTTTTCGCTGACGAAATCGACTTCGAAATCGACCTCCAAATCGACCCCAAATCGACAGCCCAAATCAACTCTGAACTACCCTATTGATAATTGTTGTCTTCGCATCTATGCCGCGGGTATCGATGCACCATGTACCTATTCTTGGCGAGATATCGTGTGCTCCTTGAGTATTTGCAGACCTTGTGCGGATACAGCAAATCCCTGAGATAAATATGCCTTGCAGGGAATCTTTGAGTAAACAGGTGAAGTTTCTCTGCGACGCTTGACTACATGAAGTGGAACACGAGCGGGAGGTTCCAGATTTGATGGAAGATGGGAGGGCTCGGACGACGATAATCGGTTTCTTCCCTGAGTAGTAAGGACCGGCATGTAATTTGTTAGAAATTATGCGTTGATTTGGAACATTGACACTCCAAGATTCATCAATGAACAATCTAGTGATTCATATCATGCGACAGACGTTAACGGTTATACGGTGCTAAAAAAAAAACCTCCGTGGCTATGCCATGTCGTTCTCCCTTCACCCAGAGCGCCTCACGGACCGTTCGCTGCGACAGCTGGGAACACTCCAAATGTGGCCTGCGCCGCATATCCCTGTTCGTAACCGCCGCCGACCGTCGCGGTCGCAAAGCCGGCCCTGCAGGCCCCGTCGTCCGTCCACACCCCTGCTGGACCTGTTCGTGCGAGAATGAGACGAGGACGTTAGTCAATGTCAATCGTCTCGCATGCGTATACGAGACCACTTGGACACACGTACCTCCAGGAACGTCGTCGTACGTCCACCACTTTGCAGTCCAGAGGTTGCCGCTAAAAGAGAGAGATTCATGCTCAGTTCACGACACATTAAACAGGTATGAACGCTCCCAACGCACTTGTACGTGACTTGATCGCCGCCCACATACTGCGAATTGTGAAAAAAATGTCAACAAACAGGTCCACCGAGACACTGACGAAACAGACTTACAGCAACATTCGATTGCCACGCCGAAACTCCTGCGCAAGCTCCCGTGCCGACTGTCGTGGTAGCGATGGCCGTAGTAGTCCGCGGAACAGTCGAAGTTGCAGGTGCGCTCGTCGTGACTGGGGTTGTCGATGTGACTCGTGGACTCGTCGTCACACTTCCGCTGCCTGACCCACTCTTCAGCGCGTTCTTCACGGAAACGTCATACCTGCTGTTGGCTGTCATCTCGTGGGGTCAGTTTCCAAGCGTCTCCGTCAGTTGCACGAGAGGACGCGAACCGTGCGCCTGCGACATGTCCCACAACATCACACCGCCAAACGACGAATAAGTGCTTCTTGTTTGCTGGATAATGGTAGCGATCGTCGAGGCGCTGACGTAGCCCGACCCCGCCGCACTAGAAGACGCGGGAGCGCCAATGAACACCTTGACGTTCTTGTTGGGGGACACCGTCTTGGCCCAATTATCCCTATTTGTATGTATGAGATCCAGAACTGGGAGATGTTCCACAGCGATAATCACCAGGTCCCAAAGTTCCAGTCCTAGCATCGGCTTAGCATAGGTAGCATGGGCGCACACGGCAGTCCGTGATCACTTACATTCGGGTTATTATAGTTGCCGAGCCCGCAGTAGTTGTTGTCTACGTGACGTGTGAGTAAAGGCACCAACTGACCTGTCGTGCTTACAGAACTGGACAAAGACAGCATCAAAGGGCACCGCGTTGATCGTATTACCAATGTATGCGTCTGGATAAGGACACTGAGGGGCTATGAAGGATGTTTCAGCAACTGTCTGGTGCGAGCTTGGTACCTGTTGCCTACCAGCAGTGATGTAATATCTTGGAGAGCCACGATCATGAACAGATACACAATCCAAGACGAAGAAATAACACGAACGATTTGCTGCCTCCGTCCATCAGCTGTCGGAGGGTCGTCAAGAACGCGGTGAATCCCGTCTGGGATCCGCCTTCGATGTCCATGTCGATCCTTTCGAGGCTGAGCTACGCATGGCACGGGGCGGCATGATAGCGAATGCTTACCCGTCCAGCACCGCATCGCCAAACGGACGAGTATTGCTCGATCCGCCAAGGAAGATGTCCCAGATGATGTGCGCAAACGCCTGACCCTGGGCGTCGTTCTGGAAAGACGCCGAACCGGTCGCTCCACCGAGCGAGATTGTCACGATCTTTCCTGCATTCTGGCATGTCTTGATATCGGACGCGAGGAACGAACAATCGGGAAGCTGGGTCCCGGGAAAAGCTCCGTTGGAGGACGTGCTACACGTCTGCGAGAACCGTTCGTTATGGGAGCAAAAGACGAATATAGTAGACTCGAACTCACGTTGGCGAGATCTACGGACGGCAAGCCGCCCGTCGAGTTGAATACGTCCAAAAAGGCGATTGGGATGATGTCCACAGTGCTGTCCTGTCGTCGACATCAACTCGAGCAACGACGAGAAAATGAGTGTACACACTTGACAGTAGAACGATATGGGCTGCTGCCAGTTGGAAGTATCACTTGGGTTCGTAGCGCCATAGGAATTCTGGCCCCAGTATCTACAGCGTCATTCAGGTTCAAAGGGACGACAGAAAGAAGAGACGTCGCCGCTCACATGGCAAGCTGAAACGACGTGAATATGAGAAGACAACCATTGGATGATCACTCACATTCGTGTTCACAGATATGTCGAATGCCCCCGCCACTGGCAGAGGGAGGGAGCCAAGGAAACTCATGGCCAGGAACTGCACGAGAAAGCGGCGCAACGCTGGGGAAGGCATGAGGGACTGGGGGAAAGACAGGGTTGAAATCCCGACAGTCAGAGAAGGGCGTTTTATTCGACAGCACGCATACCTCGCTGACAAGCATTTATCTGTTCCGGGAAATCGATTAGGGTGACTTGTGAGTTCGTCTGAGGAAGCTCCCCCGCTGAGTTGTCTTTCAAAGTCCTAAAGAGCAGGGGAGCGGATACTTCTGCATCCGTCAGTGTCCTATTATATACCGTCAGTGGCATCAGGGAACGAAATGTGATCACAAGACCTGCCATTTTTCTGGCATAACCACTCAAAGTTTGGTCGCCATTTTTGGGTTGTTACGTACGACTTGGACTACGATCAGCTGCAGCACCTCGACCAGAGCTCGCCCAAACGCGTTGGCGAGTTCCAACTTGGCGCATCACCATTCGTCAGTGCTCGGGACCACATGAGAAGCACCATCGTGGTCAGGACGCCACAGTTGCTCGGAGTCAAGCGTTGGCCGGCGCCACTCAACGCTCAGCCTTCAGGCCCAGGATTGTAGTCATCCACGTCAATCATGACATTTCATAGTTCGGAGGTTCAGCCAACCGATGCAGCATGTTCTGGGCTGTCACCACCGAAGCGTAAGTTCTCGCCTTCCACTAGTAGGCACCTACCGCCCTGATGAAACAGGGTGAATTTACGCCTACAAATCGAAACGCGGTGCACGATTTCTGGATCATAGCCAGCCGTGGTACTAATAAAAATGTTTTTCGTATGACCCCTGGGTCACATGGTTTAGAACCTTGGTCGTCTATCCTCCTTTCCAAGGCAGACGGAACCACAAAGCCCAAATGGATGCATATCAAGCCGCGTACTACTCCGCCACGAAACCCGATTCTCCAATGAAGCTTTTCAGTATCCCGTCCCAACTTTCGTGCAAGAGCCCAGCCAATAATCTGTTCGCCATTAATATCTGTATGGCTGTATGCCATCTAACTTGCTTTGGTCTCGAGGTTGGCTGTACGACAGGCGGTGACAGTCGTTTACGCGGCCGCTAGTGACAGCCCCGGCGCAAGCTAATGACCAAGCCCGTGCACACAGCTGGCCGTCGAGAGCACCCTCAACCCCTTCCCCACGTAGGTATTTACAAGACACCCTAGTCTTCCCCCGATCATATCATCCGCCGGCGAACAGATTGCAGTCAGACCCACCCCAATCTCTTTGCAAGCCCAGGGGAGAACGCTCGGGACCTGAGGGAGTACCCCAAAATCAGACTCTCGACAGGCAAGAGGCACTCGTTTTCTCCATCAAGACTGCCGACGCTTGACCACACAAAAACAGCACGGTTCCGTCGGAGGATCGCTAATATGGGATACCCTTGGACTACTGACTGATAATCAACCCCCCGTTCATGCGAGCAGTTCGAGACTCTGGTGACATGTACCGCATGAGTGCTCATGCCCCGTAACAACTGTGTATGTACACCCTATGAGCGGCGGCCTATATCCGTCAATGTCCCTGCTGACAAGAGCTGGACCCCTATTACCTTTGTAAATTCTCAATGGTGCTAAACTTAGAAGTCATTTTGCCTATCACTCGCACACCTTTCCGGTTTTGTGTTTCTCTGCGATCCTGCTAGCACTACGCTCACAATCAACAGGGACAAACATGCTGGAGCACGGAGGCCATTTCATTTCGTTCTGAAATGACTCGGAAGCGAGAGATTACTGCGGAACCGCATCGACCAAGCGCCATCACCTTTGCACGAGGGGCGCAAAGAGTTCTTGGGACTGTATACCACACCCTCAGTCCATTGGACCACATGGTTCGCCGTAATTGGACGAGGGTTTCGGGCACTTAGTGGCAAATACGTCTGTTTTTGTCACCTCTTTCTTTCCACTGCGGACCGTCATCTGCTAACGCCGACGCAGGAAATGGTGGAGTTGGGATACCGGGCTAGGTGCTCAATCACATGGAATCATGATCTTCAAGCCACGTACTCTTTGTCGTAATGTTGGGTGACCGAAACCGGCCTCCTGCGGCAGTCAGTACAATGCGACAGAATGAAGACACCTGGATTCACGAAGCTCAGACCCTCGACAGCCATGGATCCATCATTAGCCAGGCAAGCCCTAGCAATTAGCAAATGGTATCCATCCCCACAACAGTCGGGGGATAGAGAACAGTGGGGATATGGTGTTACAGCGACAGCGTCCACTCCAGTCCATGTGGTATCATTCAGCGAGCCGTGCGGCATCATGCCCACGAACCCGACTTCCGAAATAACCACACCCATCGACTCATCAGCGTCCAAAACTGAACGAGAACCCGCCAGTCCTTCCGCCAGACTGGAAAAATTGCGAAAACGGATGCTCGCCACTTCCTCCTCCGAAACCGTTGAAACCCCCGTTGAAACCACCGCCCTGGAAGCCTCCAAACGGACTGCCACCCTGGGAGTTCGGGTCATTTGGATCATCGCCATTGTCGAAGCGCTGACGAAGTTCTGCACGGATTCAACAATCTTGTCAGGTAAACATAGGCGAGCACTTACCAGGGTTGCTAAGTACTTCGTATGCTTCGTTGACGGTGGCCATCTTGGCTTCTGAACCACCCTTGTCCGGGTGAGCGCTCATGGCAGCTTTGCGGCTAATTTCGAAATGAATACACATCCGTTCATTGAAAACAGGGATATATACTAGGCTTTCTTGATCGTCTTGGTGTCAGCATCTCGTGCGACACCTAAGACCTTGTAGTAATCTTTTTGTTTCGATTGCTTTAATAATCGCTGGGCTTTCTGCAGCCGACCAAGCACCTGGATGGTGAGAAGTAAGTCAACAAACTGACCGACAGAGGGAGGGAATAACAAGGTGCCCACATCACGGTCGCTCCGGCCACTACCTTCTGCCGCTCTCTCAAAAGTTCTGACGGCATCCTCCCACTGTTCCCGGATCAGCAACGCCTCTCCCTTGCCCACCCAACCGTCGACGTCTGCACTGCCCTCCGACATCATTTCAGTAGCGGCCTTGAGAGCATCCTCTGACATTCCCAAGAGTGCGTCACACCATACCTCGCCCTTTTTGGGCAGATTCAGCTTGGTGTACGCACGGCACATGGATCGCAGGATATGTGCGCGCCGCGGACTCGAGAGGCGTACATCGGGGATGGGCACAGAAGAGGACGAGCCAACGAGTTCGGGGGAACCGTGTTTCGCAAGGGCCTCCTCAAACGTGGACGCGAAGCCGTCCCCCGGAAAGTCTTTTGATGGTCCGGCGACGTGTTTCACCACGCCCATCCAGTCATTGTCTTGGATGAACTTGTCGAGCTTGGCGAAACCCTTGTCGAGGGTCTTGACGAGCCTGTGAGCTGGCTTGCAGGCGGGCGAATCGGGATCTAGATGTAGACATTGTTTCAGTGGGGCAAGATGAGAGGTGTGCGAGGAGGTCGATTGGGACGGTGGAAGAAGGAAATATGCCAGTCGGAATATACGCATCAAGAAGGACGTCGTAGGCTGAGAGAGGTGCGACAGTCGGCTGTAGCGCCCACATCAGCATTGCGGGCGAAAAAGGTAGGGAACACCAAACCTCAGGTCGACGACGGCGCCTTGTGGGTCACCGCCTGCGAGACTGCACTCGGCGCGGATGCGCCGAATGTCGAAGTTGTGACTGGCGACACGGAGCGCCTGCGTCGCCGCCTCTGAACAGACCGTCCAAAGCTGGGCACGCTTGGCGTTGCTCGCCTTCTTTGCGGCGGACTGGGCTTCCTGGATGTCGGCCATCAGCTCGTCAACGGCGGGACTGCCGGGAACTTTGGTCGCGTAGGTATCGAGCGTGCTCTGGGCGCGCACGAAATCGCCGTCTTTGGTGTATATCTTGGCCATCATCATGATCGCCTTGTCGAACTCGCCCGAGGTGAGCTCGAGCACCTTGGAAAAGTCGTCGAGCGCGCTGGCATGTCTGCTGAGCGAAAAGTAGGCCGTCGCGCGTTTGTAAAAGAGGAGGTAGTCGCCCGGAGAGAGCGAGATGGCGTCCGAATATGTCTTGGCGGCGTCGCTAAAGTGACCAGCAGAAAGGAAGGCGTCCGCTCGGATGATGAGAGGTTGGAGGTTGGGGTGGGCAATCGAGCCGGATGAACTCGACGGCTCACCGAGGACTGGAGAGACCAGCACCAACAGTCCAGCGAGCGTAGGCAGCCGCATCCAAAAGGTGATTGTAGTCGTAAACGAAGCAGAAAAACAAGACTCCTTCCACTGGGCTCGTTGAGAAAGACCTCGCGTTATACGTCAAGTTCAACTTGGGGCCGGACACGTTCACTCTCCCACGGTAACCCTATTCCGAGGTTAGGGTTTGTACAGAGTCGAAGGCGGAAACCAATCACCTGCTCGATCGGGTGGGCAATGGGCTTGCGCGGTCATGATGGCCATCGACTGGCCATCGACACGCTCTCTCTTGTCCCGAAATATTGCAGTCAAGACTTTCCTCTGTGCGTATTGACTGAATACCGGGTCGACTATCGACGACATTCCCCGGTAAGTGGTCCAGGCGCTGATTTCGGAGTGAGTGATTCAACGTTGTAGACTCCGCATATTATGTGTTGGTCGCGTCAGTCGCTTCATTCGATCCCGTGTGCTTGCTGATCACCCATTGTAGGGTGGAGTCGGCAAGTCCTCTTTGATCAATCATGTACTTGGAATACAAGTGACAGTACGTCACCGCACCCATCCGCCTTGTGTTCGTTGTACGATGGCTGGCGTCGACTTAGAACGTGTCCGAGTATGCACCCGGCGAGGCGACTATCGACCAAGAGTTCGTTTGTAGGGACAAGTCTTTTGTTTTGCACGATTCGAAAGGATTCGAACCTGGAAGTAGCGCCAATTTCGATCTCGCCGCTCGGTTCCTTCGCGAGAGACATGACAAGAAGTTACTGAAAGATTGCCTTCATCCAATATGGTAGGTCGCTCTGTCAGCGCGTTTTCTTCCGAATCCACCGGCCCCAGGCTCTGTGCAGAGATGCCGCGCGCAGGTGGCCGCTTGCTGGAGGAAGGCGATAGGAAATTACTGTCGTTGGCCCATGAACTGAAATGTTCGTTTGTCCGACTCATGTCAGGTGACGTTCACTCATCCTCTACCCTCTGTGCGTTAGTGCCCGTCGTCGTCGTTTTCACAAAGTGCGATCTACTCATTTGGTCAAAGCAATTAGAAGAGGCGGAGGAAGGAATAGATGGGGTGGACGGAGGGACGCTTTGTGAGAGAAGCATGACGAACGCCATTCATGCGTTCGAAGCTAGCGTACACTCTCTTGACAAGTCGGCGGCAATACTCAAAATACCAGCACCTCATTACATGAGCATTTCTGGTACGAACCCTCAAGCGTCGATGTCATTTCACACTAATAGGCGGCCAGTCTCCCGGGGTTATGAAGAGTCGATCTCCAGCTTGGTTGAAATGACTCGTAGGCTGGTCTATGAGCGCCTGAAGGGTGATGGGTGGGCGACAAGGGCGATCGCTCAGCGGGTGAATCTTCCAATGAGAATTGAAGGGCATGTCGAGTGAGTTCCACCACTTGATTTGTGTCGTAAGGTGTCTGATTCTGATTCTGATTCTGATTCTGTAGCAAAGGGATCTACTGCAGATTTGTTTGCTACTGACATTCCAAAGGTTACCATCGTGCGCCCGCTGGAGGCGTTTCTGGTGTGAGAGACGTACCACTGCTGTGATGCATCACAGCAGGTTCCTAGGGACATTGTGACGTTAGAATTTCCAGGACGAGCAGAAGGTAGAGTAACATACCATGTGAGTAATTTGGTCGATCTCCCACCTGGTCCTCCATGTGTGTCATGTATGTAGCACAGTGTCGTCATGTTCATGAGATGAATGTGTGATGCATATTCTCGCAGGATGATGGCATTTTTGGTTTCTACGTAGCATTCCAAACTGCCGCTCTTGGTTATCACAAATGCCAGAACGATGAGTGAGCTTCGCGTCAGTACATAGACATCCGGCTTTGTGCTTCTACTATCACTCAGTGCTGCTTGAGTCCATAGTGCTCAACTCGACAGCAAGATAACTCATTTGGTACCCACGGGAGGATCCGCTCAATATGGTTTTATGACATCATGGGACGATACGCCGAATTCAAATCTGATTTCCTCTGATAAATAGACAGACAATCATCGAAAGTTCCTGACTCCGAGAATGCAACTTTTGATCATGTCGAGGCGAGGATCATGCGATTTCGTGCTCCGCTAAAAGCTGCAAACACAAGCATAGTCGAGCAGGATCCATCCAGGACACAACACCGACGCTCACCATGTTCGGTATCCCGTTTGAGATCGGATATGAATGCTTGCAGTTCGGGCATATCATCACGCCTTCGATGACGTGGATCTGGTGACATGTTCAGTAACCATGGGACGGATCGAAAGCGAGAGCGCACCTCAAGAAGGACGTGGTGGAGTCTATGCAGTAGCCCACCGTCCGTCATCTCCGGAAGCTCGGGGGGCAGGGACGTATCGCCAAGCTGTCTCGCCCATTCCTCAGAACGCGTACATGAAAAGGGTGGTCACGAGCACTCGCCAATGTAGCAGTGTCGACGAGGGCACGCCATTCGAGTTTCGGGAGGATGTTGTGGATAAAGTCGGGATTGAACTCTTGCTCGTGAAGCTCTATCTGGACGTCTTGCAGCAGCAACGGAAAGTTGTTGCTGGTGCAGCCCTTTGCATGGCAAGCGAGCAGGTTGTGGGTGATCAGACGGACCATCGTCAGAGCACTATCAGGAGAGTGGTCATCTCCGATTACGTAAGATATAGTACTTGTCGACATGCGTCCTCATTCTCCCTCGATACCCGAGAAAGAGTTCACGTACGAGGCTCTCAAGCAGTCGCTTCGTCTTGACGGGCGCGGGCGATTAGAAATCCGGACACCAACTATCGCATTCGGCCCAGAACTGGGTTGGGTCGAGTGCACGATGGGCAAAACACGGTAACGGGCCTACGGGCACTGCGCATGCAAATCTGACATGTCTTCCTCACGTAGCGTCGTCGCCAACGTCGATGGGAAGATGGTGAAACCGCCCCCAGAGCGCCCAGTCGAAGGTATCATCACCATCCACTCCGAAATATCGCCCATGGCCTCGGTCGATTACGAACTCGGTCGGTAGGCCCTGTGATCCCCTCTTTTCCCCAGTGTGCTCACTTTTGCGCGATGTTTTCTTTGGCGGCGTTGTAGGCCGTCTGAAGAGGAGGTGACGCTGACCCGGATGCTTGACAAGGTTCTGCGGCGGAGTGACGCGATCGACAAGGAATCGCTTTGCGTCATCGCGGGACAACGGGTACGTCACGTTCATTCGTACTCTTTCCCGACGCTCTTTCTTAAACACGTGCGACTTGCTAGGTGTGGCACCTCCGCCTCACAATCCATTGCCTCGCCGACGCGGGCAACATGCTCGACTGCGCCTGTCTCGCCGGCATCGTCGCCTTTAAACACTTTCGCCGTCCAGAAGTCGAAGTCGTCGGAGAAGACGTCATCGTGGTTCGTGGATTCACTCCCTCATCCTCGTCGTCTGGTGATGGTTGCTCGTCCGTGAAACTGAATGCACCCTGTCGTCGATGATAGCACGCACCGGAAGAGCGCGCGCCTGTGCCGCTCGCTATCCACCACACCCCGTTCTGCGTCACCTTTGCGTTCTTTCCCGATCCGTCGACGCGCCCCGTCGTCGATCCGTCGTTGTTGGAACAGAAGCTGAGCGCCGGGGCGATGAGCGTCGCGCTCAACGCTCAACGCGAGATATGTGTCCTCCACAAGGCGGGTGGCGTGCCCACGCCACCGGACGAGATCTTGCGGCTGCTCGACGTCGCCGTAGGGATCGCGAAAGAGCTGGACAAGCTCGTCGAGCGGCGGTTGCGAGAAGATTGGGTGGAACGCAAGGTCGAGGTGCGATAACGTGGGCCAGGTGAGGCGTTCGACAAGCGGCTATCCGATCCAAAGGCACGCTCGATCGAGTCTATAGTAGCTATCGTGGAAATCCTTCCAGTACACGCAATTCGCGAACGGCAAGGTTTACGAGTCGATCCCGACTTTCATTGTTCGTCGCGGGACGTTCTAGTCTCGATCATACTTGCTCAATTGGACGCTCGCCCAAGATTTTTTCTTTCTTCATTGACTAGCATCGTCGCCACAGTGGCTTACACTCGCTGGCACGAGAAGGGCTGCAGACGGAAATTTACACACTGCATGACTCGTGACTGGGGAAGCATCCAACCCGCCACAACATATCAACATACACAGTTCAGATGGACATCGCTCGTATATAAGCATATACACAGTGCCCGGAACGACAGCACGATGTCACTCCGAATAAGAACACATTCGAAGCGACACTGAAATCAAACAACGAAAAGGACGTCCTCCCTTACCAGGAACGCGCCAGAAACAGACCTCCACTGATAGCGACGTCGTCAACTCGTATCCGGGCTCGCCCACATCTGCGGCGTGTCGCTCATCTGGAACGACAGCACGCCGCCTCGTGCGATCTCGTCGTGCCGGATGATCGGCTGGTCCACCGCGCGGCCGTTCACGCTCAGCGAGCGTACATATGGGTTCGTCGGTGCGCCTGGGGCGACGATCTCCAGCTGCAGTGTCTCGTTCGACGACGGCAGGTCGATCAAGACTCTGTCGAAAAAGGGACTGCAACGTATGATGAGCAGGGCGTGCAGAAACGAAAGAGGAAGAGGAATGCAAATACCTCCCGACGACGTATTCGCCTGAGACCGGGTTCACGGGGTAGAACCCGAGCGCGCTGAAGAGGTACCACGCGCTCATCTGACCGCAATCCTCGTTCTGATGGAGGTCCTCGTGGGTGAGTTGTAAGAGAAAGACGACGAGCGCAAGGGGATCTCACCCCGGACAGTCCATTGATGGTCGCGTTGTAGTTCGACTCTGCGATCTCACGAACGCGTGTCTGCGATTTGGAGGCCGCCCCGGCCAACGAATAGAGATAGGGGATGTGGTGGGAAGGCTACGGCAAGGATCAGCAGAGCCACGCTTGTATCGTCAATGCATCGCAGACCTCGTTCGTGTGATCGTTATGGCCTATTAAAATGCATCACATCAGGCTCACTCGACGAGCGTCGGCGTCGCTCACCCCCGTCGAAATGCGCGTCCAGAAACTCGACAAAACTCTTGTTGCCACCCTTGCGCTCGATGAGAGCGGGAACGTCGTGAACCACGTCGAACGTGTATGCCCATTTATCGCCCTCTGTCCACCCGTTGTCTGGGCCCGCCCAGGCCCCGCTTGCGTTCCGCGCCTCCATGAATCCAGTTTCAGAGTTGAAAATAGTAAAAGGGTTCCTCAACGCGCGTGCTCGGAAGAACGCCTCCTCGTCAGTCTTGTTTAGCAAGCCAGCCAGTACGGACACGGCAAAGTCGTCGTCTGGAAAGGTATCCAGTATTGCTTCACTTGAGCACTCCTCACGGGACTCACAGGAATAATCGAGTGTGCGAGAAGCAGACTCGGAGTGAACGTCGTCCGCCACCCAACCTTTTTGTTCGTAGACAGAAGATAAACCAGCACGAACCTCGTAGTCGACGCCCTGATGTAAGAGATTTAGCTACAACGAACAGATATGCTAATCGCAAACATGCCTCTTCACGATCACTATACCTGTATAACCGTCAGGGGAGCTTTATGGCATGTAATAGTAATCTCACAAAGTCGTCGTGTCGTTGATGGGAGGTACCGTGGCGTCCTTGTGCACAGCATCCCAGGCAGCATCAAGGTCGAAACCAGTAAAACCCTTTAGAACCGCTTCCGCGACGAGCGAGTCTGCGTGGGTCGCAACCTAGATGGGCGCGCATTAATGGCACGTAATAGTTAGGTTGTGCTCGTGCGCATACCATGATGTTCGTCTCTGCAACACGTCTACGTCAAGTCCGGTCCAGTGAAAAGCAGCCTCACCAATGATGTTTTTCCACATGGGAAGCCAGCCACCCTACGGGAGAAAGGGCGTCTGAGCAAACAATTCCAACAATCCTTGGTGTGGATACCTCTCTGTAATCTTGGATCATGCTCTGCACCATTCCTGGAATTCTCTCGGGGGCGAAAAGAATGAGCCACGCCCATTCTGCGCGAAATGTGTCCTAAGTGCAAGTCAATGTCAGAATGCAAAGGTAGATGAGTAGGGCTCACCCAGTTCGAATAGCCAGTGTAAGATACACCCTCATGAATGGAGTCGTCATAACCAGAAAAATACCTTCCATATTCATCTTGTTCGTAAGGGTACTGCACGAATCAGCAGACATACGCGATCATTGCCAGTGAACCTACTTGAAGGGTATGGAAGAACCCGGTGTAAAAGACTTGTTTCTGATCTTCCGTCGCGCCGGATAGTGTGATTCGATCGAGCTTCTCAGCCCACGCAGCACGAGTGCTCCTTGCCGTTTCCTCGAGAGACTGGCCATCTGGTATCTCCTTCTCCAAGTTCTGTCTAGCCTGGTCGATTGATATGAACGAAACGGCGACCCTGACGTTGACCTGCGATAGCTCTGGCGCGAACCTAGCATATGCAGACAGCACAGCGCCGGCACCGCTCGTCTGATTCTGAGACACGCTTCCATTTTGTGCGACGCCCCACGAAGTAAAGGGCTGATCGAACCGAGCGCAAAAGTACCCGCTCCACTTCGTGGCGGGCGTCGAGACGGGGGCGATGATGTAGTCTTGCCGCTCTGGATTACTTCCGCAAATTTCCAAGTTGTCAGGGTCGATCTCGACGCTGCCCTCCGGGTATGTGAGGTTGTTGGGATTCGACGAACCGATCACGGAAGGTCGAGTGGCTTCCACCAGGACGTAGGGAACGCTCGTGCCCGTGAAGGTGAAACGTAGATGTCCGACACGAGAAGCTACAGGCACGGACCCGTACACAAATCAGCTTGGTCCTGGATAAGCAGACTGGATACCCACTTGCGCTCTGTTCGGCGAATATCTTGCCACCTTCGGCAGCCTCCAACTCGACGCTGTAGTAGCTAGCGGAAACCACCTCGTTCTCGTGGCTGAACGCCATGCCGCGGTCCTCGAATCGTGAACGGATCGTCCCGGCGCCTGGGCTCACTGCAACCGACCCGCTTTCACCCATCCAGATAGCGGGTTGGTGAGTCCCCTGGAAACCATGGATAGAAGTGTCCGTGTAATTGTATGGCGTGACGGAAACATAGTTTGCTCTCGTCTGTGCGACCCACCGCGTCATGGCAAACGGGGGCGCAGTGGAGGGTATCATCCCGCCCGAGCCATTTGGCGAGTCTCCTCCGTTACCTATCAGTCTGTAAAGGTTACCGAGGGGTGCAGGACGAGAGGAAGATCAGTCCTTACGGGTTGACGTGGTCAACGGCGTCGCTGGGGGGTTCCTTGAAAGAGACAGGGACAGAACGATTTCTGGGTGTTGCAAGGAAGAGCGAATACAGCAAGGCGATCAGGCCCACCAGGCCTCCGAAACCCATAGTAAGAGTAGACGAGCTAGCGAGGGGGCCTCAACGAGTCGATGCACGGGTTGGCCTTGCTCGCATCCCTCGAGCGTCTGGCTCGTCGATTAAGCGAGATGGGTGTTCTTTTTCTCACCACGGCTTCTACCCTCGATCCAAAGCCACCAGTTAGCCCACAACACCCACTGTTAGGGAGCAACGCCAACTCTATGTTCTCATCGTTGATCTTACCCATGCCAGTCGGAATATCGTCGGTTTCTACCCTTGCCTTGGCCGGCCACCGAACGTGATCCCGAGGAGCGGGGCGAACCAAAGTTTGATGCAAATTCTATCAACGGCGACCCGAACTCAACTGTGGTCGGTTGACCACCGGGCCCGCAGCAAGGTACCTCGCATACTGCTGCTCTACCCCTACGCGTTACACGGCGACGAAACATTGACAGAAAGTAACCCGTAAATGGAACATCTGAGTCGTATCGGATGAACGTCGTCTGGTTTCGGTCCTCATCACTTGGTTGTGGGGGGTCATCGATGTCATCGTATACTGCAAAGGCTCGTGCGCATTGGTTATCTTCACTGACTTTTACTGTGCACCCATGCCTCTCCTGCCATCCTGACTCTGTCAATGACCCGCTCCCTTACGTCTAGCCTGAGCGACTGGGGACCCGACGATCTCCTTGCATACAACATTGGAATGGGGCCGTTGCGGGGTCCTCACGAGGCTGGATGCGGACGACATGATTGATAGCGCCGACTGCGCTCCGTGTACCTGGCGATGAATCTGGTGCCAGTGGGGGGGTCTGCGGTGGTCGATTCTGCCGACCGCTTGCTGGCGTTACCAGGTTATGTCTCTCGAACAAGGACACTGTAACGCACACGCGAGTATCCATCTCGGAGAGTAATACATACCATACGTACGGAGGCTGACGCGGGAAAGCAAACGATCAAAGGATCCTGGGCCACGGCTCATGACGACAGTGATCGCTGCCTTTCAGACCAAACGAACGCGCCTCCTCGGCCAAGGTGCTATGTCACCATACATGTTTACTACAAGCGTAGTAGTCAGTGAATGTTGTGGAGTCCTTCAACTTTGCGCTTCGTGCGCGTGCAAGAACTTGGGCTTTGATACTTAGATGTTGGCTCTTGCATGCCAATTCGCTGTAGCATTCCCCTCGGGAGTTGGGAATGTATTACTATACTAGGTTTGTTAGTACACAACGCAGGTAGCCATCGACATCGATACTTGCCAGTGACACGCTCAGAGTACAAGTACAAGCAACGCAACAATTCTAGCGCCATACGCCTCATGAGGTGGGAGTACCGTGTCGTGTATTGGTTTACGACATGCACTTCAAGTCCGATCTATCCTTCAATCCGAGGGCGCATGGTCGCTCGCAGGCTGGCGGGGTCCTGGTTGAAACAGCGACGTCAACGCATCGACAACCCATGACTGGCACCTCATGCACCTTGTCAACAGAGCCCGTCCTGCGTCCAAGTTGGACCAGTGGAGTGAGTGTTTCAAGTTGCTCACCACATCGAATCGTGACCTTGTTTGAAGTCATGACGGCTTCCCGTAATGACTTCAGGCCCAGACTCGACATGGTGATATAAAAGAATCGTGTCCGAGTCTCGCTGCTTCCCTACTCCGCGGGGGCGGCACGATGAAGACGCCCAGTTTCTGCCCCCACTCCCCTGCTTGGGCCGTTTTTCTAGCAGTCTTACTCGCGACGCTCTCGACCGCCGCTGTCAACCACCTCGGCGTTCGCGATGGCCTGCATTTCTCTGTCGAAGCAAGAGGGTCTAACCTAGACTCGTCCCTTCCCGTCTACAAGGATCCGAACGCATCGATCGAAGACCGGGTGAACGATTTGTTACCACGGATGACGGTGCAAGAAAAGGTTGCCCAACTGCGAGTATTGTCCCTTCATTGTTGTGTCTCCGTGGGCCTGAGACTCGAGGCTTAGAATACAGGGTGACATCGACGGATGGATGAACATGACAGACCCGCTGGACAACACGCTCACATACAATCAAACAGGTCTGGTAGGTTGTGTTATCTGCCTCCTCACATGGGGTCTCACTTTGTTGGCACAGGAAGACATGATGGAGAGCAAAGCCGGAGCGATCTGGGCCGGTTATCCAGCACCCTGGGAGAAGATCGCTTACGCCATCACGATCGGACAAACATACTTGCTCGAGAACACCACCCTCGGCATACCCGCTATCGTACAGTCCGAGGGTGGGATTTCTTCTTTCTCTCATGCGGGGCTCAGGCGGGTTTTAAACGAGCATTAGGTCTTCATGGGTTTACGGACAATGGAACGATATTTCCGTCCCCAATCGGTCTGGCTGCGTCCTTCAACACTCTGCTCTTGCAAGAGGTGGCCAGCGCGATTGCCACAGAGGCAGAAGGCCTGGGGTACTCTCAGATCTTTGCGCCTGTCCTTGACTTGTCCCGCGAGCTTCGATGGGGTAGAGTGGAAGAAAATTATGGCGAAGATCCTTACTTGTACGGCTCTCCCCTGTCACCTCCCTACGCTTACTGATAAGTCGTCAGAACCAGCCAAATGGGTCGCGCATACGTTGACGGTCTCCAATCCGGCCGCCGGCGCAATGCGAGCGACACGGCGATTGCCCGCATGGCTGCGACGTGCAAACACTTCACGGCCTATGGTAGCCCACATGGAGGATTGTGAGTTTAGGGTCGGTCGCTAGGATACACAACGATGACCAGTGATATGCAGGAATACTGCACCGGTCAGCGGGGGGGAGCGCGAACTCCGAACTTACTATCTCAAGCCATTTCTCTATGCGTGCATGGACGCACTGTCGATAATGACTTCTTACTCGAGTTATGATGGGGTCCCAAATGTCGCCAGCAAATGTAAGTTGCTTTCCGATCGTTGGACGGATTATTGACTACTGTCGCAGATCTACTGACCGACGTTGTAAGTCGTGGGTCACTAGGCTGCGATGACGTTGGTCTTAACGGTGAATGTAGCTCCGTGATGAGTGGGGCTACGCATACTTTGTCACCACTGACGCGGGCGCCACGGACCTCTTGATCTCTACCCATGGAATATGCCCCACGAGGGAATGTGCCGCAAAGCTCACGCTCGAGAACGGTCTGAGTGGCGAAATGGGTGGAGGGTCGTATACCTACCTAACGCTGCCAGGTTCGTACCATCTGAATTCGCTTTACTTGCTGATATTTTTCTAGAGCAAATTGCAAGCGGAGCTGTCGATGTTGAATACGTTGATGAGACCGTCAAGACCATCCTCAGAACCAAGTTTGCCCTCGGGCTTTTCGAAAGTATGTCTGATCACACGATTACGAACAGCACTTATTTGTCTCTCCAAGACCCGTTCCCATACCCTGATTATGCTTCGACGTTGCGAACACAAGCCACCAGAGACCTTCTCCATCAGATGGAACGGGAGGCTATCGTTCTCCTTGAGAATAAGAACAACATACTTCCTCTGAGCACACGCATCGACTCGGTCGCACTCATAGGGCCACAGTCCGACAGGGTTACGGTGCGTGAGCACTCCGCGCTCCACGGCGAGCCAATTTCTGACTGTAGTCATAGTTCGGCGACTACGTTTTCTTCAATGCGTCAAACAACGGCATAACGCCTCTTGAAGGCTTCACCGATTTCCTCGCTAATACATCTGTCAAGATCAACTTTGCAGAAGGGTGCAAGCTCTGGTCGAACGACGAATCCGCCTTTCCCGATGCAGTCGCAGCAGCGAAGGAATCTGATGTCGCCATCGTCATGGTTGGCACATGGTCGTTGGACCAGACACAGTTGTGGACTCCGGGTACGAATGGGACCACGGGCGAGCATGTCGATCTATCAGATCTGAGTCTTGTCGGGGCGCAGTTCCCGCTGGTACAGGCCATTCAAGCTACTGGTACCCCGACGATCGTGGTTCTTGTTAGCGGAAAGCCTGTCACCAATCCTTGGATTCAAGAAAGCAAGTGGTATCTTCATTGTTGGCTCAGTCTTTCTAACTGTGTCACAGACGTGGACGCCGTGATCCAGCAGTTCTACCCAGGGGAACTGGGTAGCCTCGCCATTGCCGAAGTCATATTTGGAGCTGTCAACCCTTCTGGTACTCATGACGCCATCGTCGCCCGCACTTGTCACTGAAACATTTGACAGGCAGACTCCCTGTCTCGTTTCCAAGAAGCATTGCTACCGCGCCCGCCTTTTACGACTACCTCAAAGGGGCGCGACCGATTGACCCCGGTCTTGTTTACCCTGATGGATCTCTGTCTTTTGGACATCAGGTAAACGTCCTTTGACGATCGTAGCTTCTCATTCCATAACCTAGGGTGCCACTGCTAGTATGTCCTCGACACGCCTGTCCCTACGTGGGGCTTTGGTCGCGGGTTGAGTTACACGACGTTCAGCTAGTGCGTTGGGAGTTGTTCCCTGTTTGCATTAAATTGCCGGTCATGGATCTCACTTTTGGGCGCCTCAGCACCGATTTGCAATTGCCTCCTTCGACGATCGGGACGAACGACGATTTCAACGTGTCCGTGACCGTCCACAACACCGGTTCCGTGGACGGCCAGGATGTCGTCCAGGTGAGTGCGGAATGTTTCGTTACCTCGTTCGCGTTCGCGACACTGACCGTCGTCCGGTTCTGGGAACAGGTTTACATGACGGACCTCTTCAGTTCTGTGGTCACTCCGAACAAGGAGTTGGTCGGTTTCACCAAGGTGCACGTCGCGTGGGTGTTTCCAATAGCGTCCTTGTCCTGTTTCTCTGACTGGCCATACCATTTATTTCGTGCGTTTACCTTGTTTATAGCGCAGGACAATCAGAGACGGTGACCCTCCAAGTGACGTCGAGTCAACTCGCCGTGTGGACTCTCAAGCAAGTCTTTTGGCTTGAATCGCATCTCTCTCGACAAACCATGCTGACACCTTTTCCCATATTCTAGTAACATGTGGGTCGTCGAGCCTGGTGACTTTGACATCTCTGTGGGCACGAGCGAGGAGGCGTATCTTAACGCTACGCTTACGGTTCAGTAAAAGAAACCTTTCTGTTATGCTTCCCGATAAGTTACAGGTTCTAATATCTGATACCCTGATATACGCGCCGTGCCGCGTTTCTCCCACTACTTGCAACGGACAGTGAGAAGACGTGACCTGGGGGTGCCTTTGAGGCGAGCATGTCTGTCGTCGCGAGAACGGCGTGCGATAAAGCCGGTCACTGGCGCGGGCGAGTAGATGTTAACGACGCGGTGCTACTGGTAGGCGCTTAGAAGATCACCAAGTTATTGGTGCGAAGACATGCTACAAGCAGACAATCGGTTACTCGATCATCGAGCTTGGCCTGCCAGTGGAAACTGGCGAGCGGATTTAGCATCCGAGGGGCCCCAGAATCTGGTGGCAGTATTTCAGCGGTCCGTTCGGGCATCTGGTGTGGGGCGGAGCCGGGGATAGCACCCTGCCAGCGTGTTTCCGATGTCTGCTGTGGGCCGAGGCCCTAAAGGCGTTTCGTGAATCGTGAGTGTGGATGATATTCGGCCAAGAATGGACACGGGCAGAAGCATAAACTCCTGCCATGTCACAGGTGCCGCACGCCATGCCTTGCACTTGTCCAGTGTATGTAGCATTGACACCCCACTCCGAGCCCAAGTCACAAGATTGAGCTTGTCCGTATGAAGTATTGAGTCCCGACACCTAAATATACATCGGCATCCTCCATGCCTCGTGACCTTGGACTGTCCCGTGACTCTACAGGTGGCCCTGCGCTGCCACAACATTCAACACTTGCCCCTCGAGCCCTCGTTAAAAACTGAAGCGGACGTGTCAACGATCGTCTCGAGTCCTGTTGTTGATATAGGACGGACGCCCTTGCCTACAGGCTAGGCAGCATCTATGAATATCAAGGCCGGATGCAGTGCGGCTGGCGGGGAATTGGAGGTGGCCTGATGCCGAAAGCCTCAGGGTGCGTATCCAGGAAGGGATGCGTGATCATCGGATGTGGCACACGGTGGTCCAGTGGCGGCTTGTTTGTCGACTCCTTTGACCAGCTTGATTGACATGTCCGTGTCGTCAGTGATGAGTGGTGCGTGTTGAGAGTGTATGTCTACTTTGGTACTGATCGTTTGGACCAGGACGTCCCCCGCTCATTGTAATTGAGACTGGTCAAGAGATAAATGCGGTTACGTTTATGGCGAATGGCGAGTATCTCGTCAGCAATGGTTCCGGGGGGATATGCATGTGGCGAGTGCGAGATGGGAAGAGAGTGGTGACAATGGAGGCAAAACTTGTCAGGTGTGTTGCTGTCTCCAAGGAGGACAGATGGATCGCAGCAGGGACAAGCTGGGGCGACGTGCTGATTTGGGACGCAAATACACACGAGCAAGTCACTGCGCTACGGGATAATCTCCACTCCATCCAAGCAGTTGATTTCTCACCCAGCTCAAATCACCTCGTCATATCAAAGTACCACACGGTGACCGTCTGGGACATTGTGCTTCGCAGACGAGTACATACGCTTCATCACAAAGGTCGAGGGGTCGGAGCAAAATACTCGCCGCGAGGCGATCGAATTGCAACGGCCACCGAGACCTCTGTTCGAGTCTGGGACAGTATTGGTGGCCATCTGCTTGTCAATGTCCAAATGGAAGTAAACCCAATTTTCCGCACTGGCCCGCACTGGTTTGGAAATCACCTCCTTGTCGTTTCCAAAGGTGGCAGAACGAAAGAGATCGATGCATGCACTGGGTCGGTGGTCTCTGAGTGGCCAATCCACGACACTGAAGACGGTTCGTCCATTGCTGTGCCGCGTCACGGGAGATTCGTTATATATTCTGGAAGGTCCTACGTTACGTTCTGGGACCCGCTGGCGCAATCTCCGCTTGGTCTCATCCCGCAATATCACGATACTAGTAGTTCCATCGCGCTCTCACCAGACGATCAGTTTCTTGCGATCGCTACCAAACGGGGACGAATCACTATTCAGCGGCAATCCCACATCATTGTAAGTTCTATGTATCGCTCCATCGCGGCGACACCTGAATCAGCACTTTACCTTCAAATACTTCCTCAATCTTTTTTTCTTTCTGCACAGGACCCAGTCCCTTTATATCATCTGCACTCTACAATTCGAGATCCGGTCATTCATATCGACAATGCTGCGCTCCATTCCTGGAAGCGCGGTCGACTCGTGGACGCAGAAGCTTTGCTGACGGAGGCAATCCCCGGGTCCGTCAATACCACCCATCATGTACTTGCTAGTCGATCCCTTGTCCGCGCACGCTTGGGACAGTGCGATACAGCTATCGCCGATGCCGAACAGGTTCTTTCTGCTCTCTTTTAATAGACGTGAATGCTGATACCATGTTGCATCAAGTCAATCAAAATCGAACCATCCCTCATTGGATACATTGCTAAGGCTGTAGCTCTTGTTGGAAATGGGAAAATGCGTGAGGGGTGTCGGATGTGTGATATTGCGTTCGAATATTTTCACTCGACACACATTACCACTCTCCTTCTTATCAAGGTGAGTATTTCCTCGACGGAGATAGACCTCTCACCCCCTTGTTTCTTCAGGCTGTTATTCTCTTTATGGCTGGGGAGCACGATGATGGGATATCACGTTTAGACAACCTCATCAATGCCATGTTCTTCAGCTCGACGTTCTACATGGTCCAGGCACGTTCATAATACGCCGGCGTGTGGTAGGCCTGTCTCTGATATCTCAAGCAGGCATATATGTACCTTCTCCTTGGGAACTCGCAGATGGAGAGCGGCGACTACGAGCGTGCCATAGAGTCGTTCAACCATGCGCGAGCCCAACTGGGCGACCACACGAGTCGACCGCCCTTGGTAATTTCATTGGTGAGTTTTCTCACCCTTTCGCACGAATTGAATTGAATCATTATCGATGACAGATTTCGGGATGGAACTTTGATGACCTTGGTATCGTAGTTGAACAGCGTTGTTGCGAGGCTCTCCATGCCGCAGGTTGCACACAGCAGGCGGCCGAGTCTTTATTGCGTCTGATGAACAAAGAGATCAATATGACCTTACCCACGGTGATGTGGGCTTGTGGTGAACTATTTTCCCTCATTCTCTTCCCGCGATATCTGACATTTCACCTTAGAGTGGATGAAGCAATGTCTCTCCGCTCCCAAGTGCAGTGACGATACAAGTTGGAAGGCCGGTGGGCATGCGTGTTTGGAAGTCCTCGATTCACCGTCCTCCATGCCACTGTTGAGAGAATGGGCAAGGTTGAAGTTAACAACTGGTCCGTGGAAAGATGCGTTGGCCACCGCAGTTGATGTGGGTCTTCTTGTGTATGTATACTATTTCATTAACCTGAAATTCCATTGATCTGAAGTTTATGGTTCTAAGATCCATGATTTATCAGGTCGTATGTGAATATCTAGGAATGGTTGACTGCGTTACGGATGCAGTTACGTGTTTCTACCAAATGATCAATGAGTTGGGTGGTGGAATGGACGAGCAGATGACCTGGATTCCCAGTTAGTGTTCGTGTATGCGATGCAGAGAATATCCATCTGATCGTTCTCGTTCAGAATTTAAGTTAATGTGCCGCGAGAAACTAGAGGACCTCGGGAATGCTGCGATGAATGCTCTGCAGTTTGATGAGGCTATCTCTCATTATACGGTTGCGCTGTCCCTGAACCTCGCAACGCCACAAGAGCTATTGATTAAGCGGAGCAGGGCATATGAGGCAAAGGGCTTGTGGGCGGATGCATTAAACGATGCAAATGAAGTACAGTAGCCTTTTCCCGACATGTTGAAGTTCATGCATGCTAATCGAGATGAAGGCAATTAGATTTGAACCCTCATCTCCACTGGGTTATGAGCGGAAGTATGCCGCCTTGCGGGGTGCAAAATGTCATGGAGGTGCATTAGATGCACTGGATACGATGCTTTTAAAGATGTCGCAATCATCTGACCTGGAGATTCGTGGTGAGAGAAATTATACCATGTCAATACTTTCCGATTGATCTGCCCCTTAGAACAGTCCTGTCGGTATGTCAGGCCAGCGGAGGTACGGAAAGCAGTCCTCGAAACTATCCAGAACACGATTCGTGAAGTGCCATTGGTGCTCATCAACACCCATTCTGGTCGTCTCTGCAACAAATCTGAGCAAGCCGCTGCATTTGAATCCATGCCAGCCTTCACAGAGTTGGTCTTGTCCGCGACAACACACATCGACTACGCTCGTATTCAGCAAGATGTCAAAAATTGCTACCGTTACGCGACATTTTCACACAAGTGGGAAGGCGACGAGCCTCTCTTTGAGCAAGTGGTCAACATTGCGGTATACGATCTCGAGGAGTCCCCCACGCACGAGAAGCTGAAAATGTTCTGCAAAATCGCTCGGGAGGCGGGCGTCCATTGGGCATGGAGTGATACGTGCTGTATCAATAAAAAAGACCACATCGTACTCCAAGAGGCGCTGGTCAGCATGTTCAAGTGGTATGAGGGCTCTGCGATGACAATTATTTTCCTCCGTGGGGTTCACCATCCATCCGAGCATGGTGCATTGATTCGGAGCATATGGAACACACGCGCATGGACACTGCAGGAATATCATGCATCAAAGGTGGTCCGATTTTACACTGAAGACTGGACGCCATGCTCGCATGTGGATACGCACAATCACAAGGAGTCGCCGGAGATCATTTCGGAGATGGAGGAGGCCACTGGTATGTCCGCAGATGCCTTGATGGCACTGCGGCCAGGACTGGATAACATACGGGAGAAGCTTCGTCTTGCTTCGATGCGGCAATCGACGCGGATCGAGGATGCGGCGTACTCACTACTCGGAATATTCAATGTATCCTTGTCGGCCGTGTACGGCGAAGGAGACAAGGCACTTGGGCGACTGCTGGCACAGTTGCTCATGAGCTCAGGAGATGCGAGCATCCTTGCGTGGACGGGCAGATCCGGGAGCTTCCACAGCTGCCTCCCCGCTGATATCACCGTGTTCAGCCAGTTGCAGACCTCACACATTTCTCCAGTCACCGCGGATGCCGAGATGGAGACAGTCACCTCCAGATTGCGTGCATCTTCGGTCAACATCACCTTGGTCACAGAGCTGTATGACCGACTGAAAGAACTCCCGGTTCCATTGTTTGCAGGACAACGGATGAAGCTTCCTTGTCTTACCTTCAAGCTCGGACGTGTATCAATCTCACAAGACGGATTGGAGCGCGTGTTTCGCGCACAAACGACCATACTCGGTGTTGTGGAAATCAGAACAGAGGAAGATCTCTCCCAGTTATCTTCTCTCTACCTCATATACCCCTGGATTGACTTCCTCCTCGACCGACAGCCTGTCAGAAGCGCGACGGGGACGGCTCCCGAGCAATATATAGACGACCGGATCTCTATGCTTGGCGAGTTTCAATCTTTCCCTGGCCCTTCTGATGCCACGTCAACCGCTCTGCAGACACGAGCAGCGCAGCTCGTTGCTCGTCTTGGGTGGCCATTTGGCAGCCGTCCTGACCAACCTACCGAAGACACTACATCACTTCTGCCCCCTTCAACTCTCTCCCCGACTGAAAAGCGGAAGCGAGTCTTCCAGTTTGTTAGCCGATTGAGGAAACCATTCGGAGCGCTCTTGCTAACACCCACTCGTCAGAACATGGACGAACACAGGAGAGTTGCCGCGGAGAGTCTCATTATTGCTCAGATGGAGATCACGCCGACGACATTGGAGAAGTTGATACACTCTGCGCGGATACTGGATGTGCTCTGAAGGTTATCATTACTCAACTGCAAGGCTTAGCACTCGGAGACTTCTTAGCCGCGACATCGATAGATGTTCAAACTTTCGCCTGTTGTGTGTTGTTATTGAACCCCGCGCTCTTGACCTTGGCTCTCCGTGCATGTATTCCCGTTTGTTGCATCAATTTCTCAGGTTCAGCGATTAACCGTAATCTTATTCACGAAATGAAAAGTGTACTTCGGCTTTGGGCAAATGCTTGTCTTGTACTTGTGTTCCAGAATAATCATGATCGAGCTGTCACAGTGCATCTTTGAGCTTAGTTTGCTTTCAAGGGCTTCTGGTACGGAATTCAGTTTTTGGTGTTTGCTATGGACGTGTCGGGTGCAGAAGGTACTCCCTGGACGCGCGGTAAATACATCACAGAGAATGGGCAAGTACTGCGTGGTGGCATCAACATCCATTGCGTCAAAGGGCAGAAAATGGTCGCTGATCAGGCTCCGGAAAAGGTGACGAAGAACAACTTGGAGGGGGTCTGGCCGAGGCCGGCCAAGATCATGAGGTATGGAAAGGAATTCAGACTTTGGAGAAACCTTCATCGATTGCGATGCAAAAGCGGTGGGTACGCAGGGGTCCTATAAATCTGACGCACGTCCTTGCACATGCGTAAGGTCTCCTTCACGTTCACCGTTGACCGTCTATGCAAACGCACGACTACCTCGGCAAAGCGTCACGCAAAGACAAAAGTCAACCGATCTACGCACATGCTCTCATCTCGTACTTGCCTATTTCGTCACGAAGGTCCGTACGCGAACGACCAGTCAGCTCCAGTACTTCTCATGAAATATGGAGACAAAGACGCACCGACACCAACGATCACATCTTGCGGCTCCTGAGGTTTCCCGAGCAAGTAGTTCTTGAGGATGCGCCGTGTCCTCTCCACGTAATGCGACTGCGCGTCCACGTCGTCCCAAAATAGCGCGACACTATCCCGTTCCCGCCTCCGAGCGGGCTCTTCATCGTGCGTCACACGTGGTCTTTAGATGCCGGTTGGACATTCCATACGTCACCCGCACAGCCTAGCATGGCAAGCGCGTGTGAGCGATTGGGAGCTACATAGAAAAGATCGAGTAGGATGAACCACGGAGCCCGCCACTCTCGACCGCCGCAGCGACGGCATCTTGTCCCGAACGGCACCGTGAGCGGTGTTGACCAACCATGCACCCTATGACAACCACACACCAAATAGGTATGTTAGCGATGAGCTAAGGTGCTACATACGGGTGTGAACTGATAAGCAATTCGGCGTTCGTAAGACCCTCGATGCCTTCGTGAAGAATGCAATTGACGGTCACGATGTTGCACTGAGAAACGAACGCCTCGAGGCTGTCGGGGCGCCATGTGCCAATAGCCTGGGCAGCAGTTGAGTGTGAATATGAACTTGCTTCAACGAGGAAAAAAAAGATGTCTTACCCTACGAGAGAGGGGCGCAATCGTAGTAAAATAGTTCCTTGGGATCAAAAAGCCTCAATCGTTGAGGGACACGGTAACCGATACACCGGCACCAATTGTGTCAATCACCCCGTTCCGTCATCTAGGTTCTAGAGATCGAAGAGCATCAAAATGGTAATTATCTCAGGAACAGGGACAAGGTTCCTGGTAAGAAGGAGGATAGACAAGACGACGGCGTTCAGCCACGGAGGTGACGTTGGATCAAGAGACCTTTAAGGCGATTAATCACGATCAATTCAACCGACCGCGACGACCATCCCACCTCTAGGAGCTGGATTTTCTTTGTGACAGCAGTGTTCAGGTCGATGTGGTCAGAACCGACACCAGCAGCGATACGGACCTTGAAGTTTTGCGCTTACTATAGGAGCGTTTAGTCTGGAGAGGATCGATAGCGTGGAAGCAAGTTCACTTCATTAAATCGCCCGTGAAGTAACCGGGGTGGAATGGGGTGGTGATCAATACTTCAGCATCCCGGATGTACCTCTAGAACTCGTTGTTGGATCCTCTTCATCGACAGTAACCTGAGAGCAGTCTGGATGTCGTGTCAGGCGGTCTGTGAAGGGAACGCACGATGAATTCTTGCCCCAGAGACTGAAGCCAAGGGCAGAGACCGAGCCGGAGATCATGAAAGTTGAGTGCATGCAGCACTGTCGAGGGTACGCGGCGCGCGCAGACCTTTGTCAAACTCCGCTAATCCCCAATAAGGTAATAGCGAGCCGCGGCGCGCCAACACACGCTAAACCCTACGGCATCGATAGCCGAATATATTTTATGCACAAAGCAGTATGTGCCCAAGCAGCTCTGCACGGCTGACGCCTCGTTGCCGTTATTGCCGTCCTGACTACCTATTCCCTTTGTCACTTCTGCCCTTCCCTTGCCCTTCGGCAGGTCGAGAGTAGGTAGGTGAGGGTGTGCAAGGGCGAGATGGCGATGAGATGAACAATGAATCACGTGATATAAAGACACAGCGCAACAACTCAGACAAGTCCAAAGAGTTACCTTACTGTGCAAGGTCATATGCGACGTCGAAAATTCTGCAGATTCAAAACAAGGAATGTTTATAGACATTATCTGAACTTCTCAGCCTGGGAAGTAAGTCTTGATCCTTTGCACATTCATGCTTTCCGTCGCACTGGTGGGGTAGTGGGAACCCCCACCGGGTCGCTGGCAGCCACCGACCCGGTGGGGGTTCGACTCCTCCACAATGTAGTTCTTTTTTGGGCGGTATTTGCCACACAATTGATTTTGCACCGGTTGGAGTTTTGCTGGTAAAACTGTGACGCCCGCACTTATTGTGTTTCACGAATCATGTTTGTGAGTTTTTTGTTCTGCCGATTCAGATAGCCGTCTGATTGACTCCTAGGTTTTCACAGCCTACTGAAGTGATCCCTGAGTACTATCACGTTCTCGTCATCTACGGTGCTTCATCCCAGCGACCAAGGGAAATATTCTCTGGATTGTAAACATTTCGAGGTTGACTTGGTTGACTCTCCCGACGCCCTCGTTCGAGCTAAGACAGGCATCAAAAAGACCTCTGCACGTATCATTCTGGTCGTCAAGTTGCAATTCAATCACACCAGGCAACACGCGGGACTCGGCACCAGATTCAACGAACGTTCTTTTCGAGATACCGGTTGCAGCAGATTCACAGACCGAGGTCATCTTGCGGGCCGCTCATTTCGCTACACAGGTTGCAAGCAATTCCCAGAGGCTCACGACATGCCAAGGAGGCTTCAAAGTGCAGCTGCTTGTCGCCAACAATGGTAAGACCATAGATTAATAGATGGAGGCATCACGGCGAGACCTCGTACATAGTTGCCATTCCTGGACAGCTACGGGACCTCCTGACTGATGAGCCAGGATTTCGGCAAGTGTTTAAAGGCTGCTCGGTGGTACCGGTGAGCTTCGAGCTGCTTGGACCACACGTTCTCCATACTGACGAGCAGTCAGCTGATTTTAATGAGAGGACACCCTGCTCTCTATGGGATTCTGCGACATTATCATTTTTTTCTTTCCTCCCGCGGTCCCCTCTTCGCCAGATTCTACTCAGTAGTCTCGCCGTTCCTTAGCCTGGTCTAGGATATAGAATACAAGTTGACGACATAACATGGCATCAATACGACTATTGAATGCAGAAATCTAACATGGGTTCATCATCAACAGTTCCAGCACAATGACGGAACCCGTGTACATCTGGAACGGACCGGCTGCTCGTCGTTGCACACATGCAAATAAGCACCCAGCTGTCCTTTTCCTTCATTTGGCTGATCCGATTCAGGCCAGCTTGAAGCCTGCCTAGTCATGACTTCCGAACCACTGCTGATAGGACGTTCCGTCTGGCAAGGCCTCATCCACATCGTCAATGTTTCCTTGCTGACCATGATGCCTTCCGGATCTTGCGGCTCGGAGGGCCTCAACAGTTCTTCCAATCATTCCTCGAGCGCAAAGGCATCACGCGTGGCGACCATGATGCCAAGTAACGACGGTGGCATTCAGGGTGGGGGCTAGGGTCCCATAAAGAACGGACGATCTTTGAGTTGGAGAGTCGGCCTTTGCTCACCACATCCGTCTTTTCCGACAGAGCGAATTCCGACGCCTTGAGCCAGGCGACTTCAGCAGAGTTCACTAAACAGCGGTGACAGTGACAACGTTGTTCCCATGCCCGGTCTACGTTGCC
>JBBPTA010000130.1:0-13790 GCA_038093915.1 Boletellus aff. emodensis
GTACATCAGTGGAATAAAGTGAAGGGAATCGTGCAGTCTTCACGGGTTCAGTTTGGGTCAACCAAGCAGGTACCGACGACATTGTGGACTGTCAGAAAAAAGATTTGCCCTGTAAGTTTTGAAATATCAATATCACAAAGCCGCAGCTCCTATCCAAAGTTTCTAGATTCGTTCGTCCCTGTTGACGTCAAGCTGAGTGTATGAGGTATATAAGCTCGCCCCTTTTGAAGCCGTGCGCAGTCATTTTTCCCCTGCCACTTGTCGAGAATGTCTGTGCGAGTTGCTACTGTCTTTGGTGCTACTGGCACTCAAGGTACTATCTCGTCGTTTTCTCCCCCACATGTCAGAATTTAGACGTTTCCTACAGGCTCTTCGGTTGTCAAAGCATTGCTGGCCGACGGGACGTTTACCCCTAGGGCAGTTACACGCAATCCCAAATCGGAGAAGGCATTGAGAGTCAAGCAGCTCGGCGTTGAAGTCGTACAAGGCGATCTTCGGGATGTATCATCCCTCAAGGACGCTATGAATGGTGCAGAAGTGGTATTTGGGGTAAATTTTGTTTCTTCTGTTTATATTCCATGAACCGAAGTTCCCTCTGCCCAGGTTACGGACTATTTTGACTCCAAAAGTTCTACTCGAGGTGAAACCAGCGAGGTGCTCTTGGGAACGAATTTGGTAGATGCCGCGGTCGAAGCTGACGTCAAGTTCGTGGTCTGGAGGTAGTTCAACATATGATCTTAATCTTGTTCTGTGCGATAACGGTTGTTTTAGCTCCCTCCCACACATCACCAGAGCGTCCAACGGAAAATATCCAGACGTGCACCACTTTGACAGTGTGTTTATTCCGGTGCTAAGTATGGTATATCTGATGATATGTTGGTCATCAACTAGACAAGGCAAAAGTTGAGGATTACCTTCGGGACACTGAGCTTCCGCATGCAATTCTTCACCCGGGTGCGTCGATATCTGAGCAAGCAACTTAATGTCTGAAAAATAGTGTAGGTTGGTTCTGTGAGAATATATGGAAGTGAGTGGGCGGACAAAATCTTTAAAGAAACTTGTGGCTGATTTATTGTTGTTCAACAAAGGTTTAACTGTCTGACCGCCACACCGGACGCCTCCTACGAGCTTACCATACCAAAGTTTGATTCCAATTCTCCGCAATGGTTTGTTTGGATCGAACGCGACCTTGGTCAATGCGTAGTCGCCCTCTCTAAACACTACAAAGATGAGTCGGCACACATACTCGGCGAAACCTTCTACGCAGTTGGCGACAAGATGAGCTATACGGAGTTTGCGAATGTGATCGAGAAAGGTGCCGTACTGCTTGGCGTCGCGGTTGACGTTGGTGCTCACACTCGACGACGCAGCCATTGGGAAGCGCGTTCGCTTTGTGACAGGCCCAGCCACCGGAACAGAGGTGAGCTCTATCACTTTTGAGCTGTCCTCGATGGGCATTCATGTTTGTGAATCTATACAGGAACTCGACCAAATGGTACGCATCGATGTTGATAGTTGATTCCATCTCACGTTGGGTCTGTAGTACGAGTTCCAGTCCGAGTTCGGCTTTTATCCAAACGCTGTCATCCCCGACCCTCGTCTGGAGCGCATCGGGGTGAGGTTCCACTCGAGCGAAATGTTTGCAGACGAGGAGTTGAAGAACAGATATGCTTGAAATTGTTTTTCTTTTGGTGAATTTGGTTATTGATTTGGCCGTTTGGTGGCTACTTGATGTACGTATGCAAGGTCTGAACGATCGTTGATTTCACACTAGCCCTACTTCCACGATCGACATAAAATGGCGATATCGATTCCGGATCTAATCTCGACGGTGGTCATATTGGCTTGTGGCTTCATCGACTCGGACATGGCCGTCGATCCCGCGAGACAGATCCCCACTTTGGTTCACCCATGTGTACAAGCGGTTGCTGGCTCCTCACGGGTCGGCTTGAAGCCTCTAGTGAAAGCCCGCGCGGAAATGGCCAGCGATGCTGTCTCAGGGCATCACTCTGATATCCAAAGTGGTCGCTTCACTTGGACCCACTCCAATTTGTGACGTGCCTTTTTATGGCGCCGTTCAGCCTGTTTCGTTCTTCCACACGTTTAGTACCCTTTTCAAACCACTGCGTTACGCAACACCCTGACGTACTTGTACTTTCTATCAACCTTCCATCCACATGGTCGTTCCCTCCCAGGTAGTCCACAACTTTTATTGGTCGTAATCTGCGCCTCTGCTGCCTAAGGCCTGCCTTTAATCTCGCTGACCACTGTGGTCGCTGAGGGAATCCCTAGGCATTCGTGCTGACAAAACTTCCCGGACTAACAGGTGTCTGACCTCGCCCCCTATAAGCTCATCGACTCGGTAACCAAAACGTAACTCAGTCGTTGGGCTATCTGCAACGAGCTAGTGGTTGAGATGACAAGTCGTGACATGTGGACGAAACGACCATTACTGTAGTTCGTACACGAGACAAATATATACTACAAATCTAGCTTTTGTTATCGTCAATCCCCTTCAAATAGAGTTGCATAGCAAAAAATATCCAACATCACGAGCGAGTGTCCAGGAGGCTCGCCGTTGGGCAGTGTACAGACATCATTCTCGACCGTCTCTTTCCGGTTCGTATGCACAACAACCCATAGCATTGAGAAACCTGTTGCGCTCCTCCTCCCTTCGGCATCGTACACTGTTGCCAGCGCCCATACATTTCCCATCGGCACAACGCTGACTGGTGCCATTCGGACCAATGATCTGAAACCCGACCGATGAGCCCAACAGACTAGAAGGGTCTGCTAAGCATCCCTTTCCCGGATCGCGGCGCAGGGGAGGTAGCAGGGAGGGGAGAGTCGATGAATCAGACGCATATTGATAGATACGCGTACGTTGTGCGGAGGAAAGAGAAGGTGCCAATAGTCCTAGAATATACAGTTTGAGCTCGTTTGGCAGAGCGTAGAAAGGGAATAATGATGTGGCAGTCCGTAAAGGTGGGGACGTTGGACGAGATGGGGGCGTGGTTGTGAGTGAAGATTTGGGATGCATGAGTAATGGTCTAGAATATCGCAAAAGGATAAGGGCCTCCTTCTCTGTCTGTCGCTTCCAGTAGCTGTTCCGCATGAGAACCCGGTGGAGCGCGCGCACTGCATCCTTCATGGCTTCCTCTGTTTCTGAAGTGTACAACGGGTCAACTTTGGAGGAGTATTATAAATAAGAAACGTACCAGTGTCTGGCAAACCGAGTGATGGGATGAGCTGATTGGCATACACTTCCACTTTGGTGATACCCCAGTTTCCTCTCTCGATAGCTCGAACAATCTCCCAAACCCCATTCACTCCGAGGCTGTTTCCACTACTCTTGAGTACCTGAAGGTAACACGCCCCATCACTGTTCCTTTGGGGGTTACCGGATATCCAAGCACCAATCACTGGTGCACTTCGAGCCGTCAACCCGACGGCATTGATATGTAATTCGTCGAGGTGACGCGAACGGAGAAAGGGAAGGAAGTGTTCTACAAACGAATCACCCAGTTGGTTGTTGCTTGTGAGCGAGAGAAACCGGAGTCGGGAATCATTAATAGCGCTCGCAAGGGAGGAAGAGACCACAGGGTCAGGAAGAAAAGCGTTCTGAAACAAGACGGGTAAGAAATACGAAAGCAGCAAGGCATGAATCGGATACAAACACTGGCCAGCCATAGCGCTTTCAACACTTCGTTTCCTCGAATGTAGTCCGAAACTGCCTGCAACCCCCTGCAACCAAAGTTTGTACAATTCAAACTGATCTCGGACAACGCAATTCGATGCCTAGACCCAGGTGCCGAACAGAGGTAGTTGAATAGGTGAGATACACCATCGTCCCCAAGCGGGTTGTAATTTAGCGTTAACTTGGTGACTGCAGAACGTTGCGAATTTAGTTGCGAAATAATCTTTTGTGCACCTAAGACACCGATAATACAGAAAAAAATGAGTGGGAGCAGTTATAACAAATTTCTGAGGACCCACCCGCGGTTCCATGGAGTCCTTCTTCCACGCGACTCAGGTGAGACCGACTGGACAATGGGATGGCCTGTATTTTGGCAGCGGGAAGACCGGGGATGGCTGTCAACGTGGCATGGGACTCCATATAGCCTGTATCTTAATAGCATGGTTTGAGCCACAGAACATTCGGTGGTCTCAGAGGCAAAAAAAAACTGACACTAAGACTGGCACGTCAAGGGCATGGTTCATAAAGTAGCAGACAAATACCATCTAGACACGCACGGATTAGATGTTGTTGAGCAGAACTTGAGGCGAAAGCGGTCGTCACACCAGATTACTGCGGCGGGAGAAGAGTGGGAGCGGCTGCAAGATCGATTGGCTCCTGTCCTGAAGTGTGGCCCGGGAAGCGTCAGGTCCAAGCAGAGATATCAGAAGAGATACTACGACAAGACAAGGAATGCTAATAATGCATGCAGACGTCGGTGAAGATGCTGGTATCTGATTGGCATGGCTGTTACATAAGACTGCACACGGTGACAGACAACTTGTACTACAATATTCAATTTGTAGGATCCCGCTCGCCCCTCCTGGAACAAATCAACCCGTTCTGCGCAGCCGACCCGTCACCCGCCTCAGAGACGACGCCGCCCCCCTCGGCCACGTGACATGAGGGAAGTATTCAGAACTCAGCCTGGGAAATGCCCAGCAAACGAGTGCCGAAGTATGCTTCCCCGCTTCCCCGCTCTGCTCCATGTCCTGCCGGGTCGGGATCCGACTGAAACCACCACAAGTCGGACCGGTCCCGAGTGGTCCAAATGCACCACGCAACCGAGAGGGCAACTACAAGCATAAAAGCGCCGACGCATGCCCGTGAAGTCGTGTTGCCTGGATAGCACCACTGGACCGCAAAGGCTGCAAAGAAAAGAAACATACTGGGACAGTGCGGTCAGGGGAATCGATTATCTACATCTTCCAGATACTCACCCCCACATCAGGAAAGCGTGCGGTAGACTGTAAACGATGGCAAGCGTCTCAAGACCGTGCTTTTCATGTCGTAAGCTATGCAAGAATTTGACCTGTCCAGATGAGAGGTCGGACAATGCCAGTGTTGAAACATTGATATACTAACAGCTTGAAATGGTGTACTCCTCTCCTCGGTACGGCTATCCCCCATGAAGACCAGGCCGAGAATGATACTTGCCACGCTTGCTACCAGTGACATGTAGCTGAGGTATTCCTGAGGTGAAGCTCCTGTGCCCGATTGTTTGGGAAGAAAACTGACGTTGGCGTTCAGAAGTACAGTTGCCTGAAAGTTCGTCAGTTGTCTTCATAGGACCTGGAAGTATGGTTTGCTTACCAGCACACTGGTTTCTTGGAGTTGCGAGTTCAACTTAGTGACAAATATATTCCACTTTTCCTTGCTTGCGATCTCGTCGACATAGATTCTGTGTAGCAACCGCACGTTGGTCACTGGCGTCATGAACAACAGCGGCGCAAGTATCGTCATGAGTAGCGAAGGGTGGTACCTCCACCCATGAACTGTTTGGTCAAAGTTAAGACGGGCACAATCCTCCCCATAATAGTTCAGGAAGTGGGTGTGATCTGCAACCGTGAATACAAACCATTTCAAAACATAATCAGTACGTACAAAAGATGTACATGATTCGACCTGCAACACACCAGTGAGCTTCCGGTCAACCAATGAATGGTTTTTGTTCACCTATGACGATTGCGCAGTGCCCACGCTTGCCCGTCTTCTCGGCTGATCAAACAAAGAATAAAAGTGAGTAGGAGTACGTTACTGAACACATGCATAACTTACGGTCAATTCGGTCAACGAGAGCCAAATGATTTTTCAGTTCCTCGGGACTTAGAGGGCACGACGACGTATTCGACGTCAAGTGATCTGTAGTTTGATTGTTTAATGCACATACATCTGCAAAGACAAAATGCTGACCGCACGTAGCATGCAAAATCATGTTCACTACCTCATTTTTCAGCTCTTGAGTCACTTCACAGAAGTTCGGATAAAGATCCCAGTGGTTCCTGAAGTTACTTCAGTCATTGGTACAAATAGATGACTATCTGTGTGATGCTAGATCGTCAGGTTCCGTCGTAAAGTATCTGGTAACGAATGACTCACGCACGCGGCGCACCAGTATTGTGCCTGGATGGCCAACCCTAATGAGATCAAGTCACTAGAGGCACCGAGATCAATAGCCCGAAGCTTACCTTTGTGGGGAGGAGAGAGGGCACCTTTACATTCCTTGAAGATCTCCTCTCCTTCCCACTCATCCAGCCAAAAGAGACACCTGGTTTGCGGATTCACGAAATAATAACAACACACCACACCTAGTTCGTCGCGTTTTGGCTCCAAAACCAGCTGAACTTGGTCTACCTTCAGAGATTCGGTTAGATTACGTTTCTTGACCTCAGCTTTAAGCTCCGAGAACAAAAAGGTTCTGAAGTACTCGATGTCTTCACGTATATCTTCATCCCATATATCCACTTCTGTAAAGGTCCTCTGTAGGTCCACGGTTGAGATACAGTCATAACAACACCGTATCGATCGGATTTACTAACCGACTCGCCATGCACAAAGTAACGAGCACCTTCTGGGTGCCGACATGCTTCCCATCCTTCCGGCACCACTCTGAAAGTAAAAGTTGAATGCGAGATAGTTTCCAATGCAGTTGTGAAACGAACGGTGCCTCGGGGTACTGGTATGCCATTGCTTCAATCTTATAGTCCTGTTCAGATGAAGATCTTAGTTCCCCATGAGCTCTGGGCTCCAACAAGTATTCCATACACCCTACCTAATACTACGATGGCCGTCATATCGGAGCACACCACTGACTGGCATGGGAACGAAACGAGGTCCAACGACGGTCGGCTCGCCGAGTCGATTTGGATCTACAGTGTCCGGAAGCATGATGATGGTCCCAGGGGGAGTGGAGCCACCTAATTCAGTCCTTTCCAGTGGGCCGGGAGACGGAGAATCGCGAGAGAGAGCACCTCGGTCGGTAGCTGGGGTTCGAGCACGAGCAGGCGTCCCGCGATGTTCTCGATATGAAGCTCGCCCGATTGAATGTCCAGATATATAAGACTTCTCAGAGATTGAATGCTGGGAAATAGACTTTATTGAACACGGGGTACGACGGAGAGGATCCAAGTTGTTTGCATTGAATGGGGTGTGGGCTGGGTGCAAAGGTAGTTAATACTAGGATTCCCGGGGAGATGCCCGCAGACTCGGAGTTCGATGAACGGAGTAGAGGGGAAGACGTACAGGAACTTGTCCGGAACACAGACTCGCCTACGGCCTGAGGTGTGTCGTAATTGGGCGGACCGGGTTCCTCACGAAATGACGTCTGGCTGCCAGTTATCCACGGGAGATGTGCCTGCGAATAGCGCCTCGCTGGAGCAGGAGAGTACGGAACGAGATGGCCAGAAGGGCTTCTTGCACTAGTGTAGGGTGAATCCACAGGCCGACCGCTCCCCGCTTTGAGGACCGAGGCCGGCTGTGTAATTTCAGGAGGATAGATTCGAGATCCATCGGCATTAGAGAGTCCGGGCAGAGGCGGGTTCATGGGGGACAAAGTACAAAGTTGGTGTGCGTGAGGCAACTATTCGAAAGCCTCGTGGGACAACTGGAAGCCCAGCCTGAGGATGCTGTATTATGTAGCGCCGCGAGCGCCTACTAACTTATAAAGAGTACAGTTTACAGCAATATGCACATAATCGGTTCGTTGTTTGCCAACAAGCCTTCTTTGAAATTTACGTAATTATGCTAGACGCTGGACGGTGGGTTAATCTTGTTGTCAATGCCCAACATACTGCAAAACGCAACGGTCTGTGGATTGGTATACCATGGTGCTGTGACAGTGTCAAGATATTGGGTACATTTATTTATGCTATTCGTAAACTTACGTTGTTGAAACTTTGCATCGCCCTCCTCCCCAGGCCCTGGGGCGGTCTGAACGAAGATTTGACAGTCGTGCACGGACAGTGGCAATTTAGCATCGTCACTTGTAGCTTTACCAATAATGTTTTCTTTAACCCAGTGGAACTCTGCAGAAACCCGAGCCCGGGCCGCCGGCTCATCTGGATATATCACTTGCTGGCGTGTTGTAGTGAAATACTGGTGAAATGCTCGCATGATTGCCAGCCACTCGGGGTCATACGTCAGGACCGGGTCCATTTGCCCTTCAGTTACGGCTGTGGAATTTACGCCCTGTATCTCGATGATCTACCTGATGCGTCAGTCACCTGGAGCCGAACAACCGTAAGAAGTACCTCTAGAAAATCTCTGCGCGGGAGACACTTATCCAGGGCTATAAACTTGGTCTCAGATGATGGGGTGACAGATCTGGGCGCCGGCCCGACATGTTCTTCATCAACCAATGTTGTCTCATCAGGGCTCCGACGTGTTGCAGATCGTACCTTGTCCATGGGGACTTCGTTTGCGGTGGTGCTGCCCTCATCCATGTCTTCGTCGGAGATGACAATCTCTTCAGGGTTCGCAGGGACTACAGGTGGATCACTTCGTTGTTCACCACTCCCATGCCTCACGACTGCCTCGAAACGAACGTGCAAATGAGCAGAAAACCACCAATCAGGGCGAAGGTTCTGCATCAATCCCATAAGAGGTGGCGAGCCAAGATTCCCTGAATCGATGTCCTGCCTAAAAAAAGGCTTTTTGCGCAACAGCCCTTGAGTATCCCCGTATTGTTCGATCGATCGAGGCCAATCGTGCGATAGAAAGATGTCCGGTTTGGAAAGCTTTTATGGATGCTTCAGTGAGAGCTCGTGGTGAAGAGAGAGGTATTCACAAGAGAAAGGCGTCGAATGTTGTATTCCCTAACATGGTATATGCTACGGACCGAACCATGGTCGTATGGCATACGCTCGTAATGGCCTGTCTGGAGTGAGCATCAATGCATGAGGCAACTAGTTCACAAACCAAAATGAAAGTCATGATTCTTGAAAATCCCTGAAACGCCTGCGATTCGGACCCCGTTCACTTGGATACACCCTGCATAGCCGAGAAAGTATATGTTGGGTGCAAGCCAACCTCCGTGATACCTTTTGGCGTCACAGGTCAGACTGAAGCCTTGAATTTACTCAACTAGCTTACAATTCCCAAAAATAATTGGACGCTTCGTGGTTGCCACCGATGACGACTGTCAATACTGGCGCGACCGATTCGCCGGTATAGTACCTGGAAAAATTTGGTGGGTCACCCACCGGCATCCACAGGCAACAGGGCTGGATCCCACCTGTAGAAATCCCCAAGTTGTCGATACTTTTGTGGTACTGCCATACATTGCAAATCGCGATGATTTCGGACGGCTTGGAAGTCACCACACACGAGCAGGAGTTCAATCTTGTATTTGTTCCTGTCCTCCAACGACTTGATCCGTTGGTAAATGGCGTCGAGTGCGCCATGGCAACAGCCTTCGATAGCGACCTACGAGTGAATGAATTGTTGAGTATGCAGATTGAACGCGCCAAGGTAGACCGACCTTCATGATACGGATGTCACAGCACTACTTGCCAAAACAGGGATCACTGTGACCGGTCAGCGCCCAGCGCTAGCACTAGTCACTGCGGAAACGACTTGCTGGCGTGACCTAAATCAGATGAGTCATGTAGCGTATGACACAAGGTCCATAATTAAATAATATTAGCATAATATTGTATGATTATGTAAACATTAGTGGTAATAATGTTTTAGTAAGCTAACTATTTTTTAAACAGATATAATAGAATATTATGATAAATGTACTTACAGATAATATTACCATATTTGATTATACAGCATACAAACCTTATTGAAAATGTGAATTAATATACAATTAGCTTATTGAGACATTATTGCCACAAATGTTAACATAATCACACAACATTATGTTAATGTTATTTAATTATGGACCTTGTGTGATCATACCTCCGTTTGTGGCCCAGAATGAGACCAAAATCGGGTGACCTCGGGTCGGCTTGGTCAGGCGAAGAGGTCTGTTTTTCGGATCCTCCTCTAATCGCAGACAATCACGATCCGTCCCTCCTCTCTTTCGAACCTCTGATCAAAGGTCAGTTATATCATACATCCTGATTCTAATCTCACACCTTCGTTGCACCTGCCAATGCTACTTTCAGATGCCTCTGGTTATGCGCCGTATCTTTTTTTGCCAAGTCCCGCCGACATCCCAGACCACGCTGTGCAAGTGTGCAACCACGCCCGTCACCACCACCTTCGCCCCACCATACTGCCGGACCCAGACTACACAACGTTAGGGAACGGCATGGGTATATGTCCGGTTGGCCTATCGCTGACCCGTGCCACGGCGCGGGGGTACGACGTTAGATGACGTGGCACCGACACAACCACCCTGATGTTGCGGTTCGTTCGACCCACCCGCTACCCGACGCATCTGCCATGACAGAATTATTGGCGTCGTCCATGACCCAGCGCCATCAACACCGGGACGTAACGACGACGACGATAACAGCAACATCACACACCATCACCTCCTGGACCATAGCCCGTTCCACTACTCAGTGCGGCTTGAGGTGTGCCCACACCGTCACTCGCCCCCGCATTATCACCTGACGCATCCACCGTACGTCGCAGCATCGTCAGCGCTCCGGCGTTTCACCGACACCATGACGACGACGTGTGCGCGACAGTACCCACAGTACCTACACGGCGACAACTTGAAGGACGGCGAGGGTCTATGCGCCGTGCACCCGTGCCCCACTCGTGTCCAACGATGCGACAGTGATGTCACGACCGTGAGGGCAACGGCGCAACGGTGAGGAACACCCGTCCGTGCTATCGACGAGCCCGCAAATGCTGACCCGCACCAGTGACCCGCAAGGGTCTCCCATTCCCTACTGGCGCATGCCGACCCCACCGTCTCCATCTCGTCAAGCTAGCGCCGTGACGTCCTCCCCCTGCACGCCTTTTCATGTGCGACTAGGCCTACCCAGTCGGTGCGGGTGCGGCATGCAACACGAGCACCGGCCCGCTAGCGGACGCTCTGGTCTGCCGGCGACTCGTGCTCGTGAGCACGCTTAGACGCGGGAAGGGTGGGGCGGGGCGGGCGGCGACGAAGATGACGAGACGGACGCGAGTCAGGGGATAGAGCTAGCCTGAGAGGGGGAGGGCACGGGAGGGCAATGGGGGGTGAAACAACGGCGACGAGCATAACATGTGCACGAGCATGGACTTACTGGCAGACATGTTCTGCCGGTAAACCATGCTCGTGAGCGTGTTGGGCACTACTAGTCGCATGACAGGACCAGGCGACGACGGAGAGGGTGGTGTGCGACACGTGCGCAGATCCGCTAGCAGACAGCTTCTGCTGGTGACGCGTGCTCGTGAGCACGCTTAGATGCGGGAAGGGTGAGGTGGGCGATGGTATGGGGTGGCTACCAGCAACTCCGAAGCTAATCGGGCGTGCGATGTAGCATAGTCGGAGGAAAATCAGACTTTATTCGGCGCTGCTCATTGCTAAACAAAAGATAAATCGAAGGGGACGTGCATCAGGTTTGTGGCTAAGGTCTGACGAACAAATCAGAGGTCGAGTTTTTTTATCAGGAATGTTCTGATTTTGAGCTTCGGGATATAAGCCCCGTTTCCTCATGTGGATCAGACCGATGTCTAACAATTCAAGCTCTAATTACAGTCGACTCTGTCGTAACCCATGCCCCTCCTTAGAGCATGGGTATAGGTTGTCAGGGAGGCCATGGGGCATCTAAGGATGCATGGGTTATGCCAGGGTGTATGGGCTATGTTGGGTACAAGCGGACCGTTCCGACGGGAGCGGAGTCAATTAAGCAGTAGAGAGTGGTAGACTACATTCGCGCCCGTGGGGTGATCGCTTGAGCTGCCAGTGTGAACAATAGTAACATGCCTTACGCGCAGACGCAGCGCAGTGGACGCGAAATGCTGAGGGCACTATCATTGAGCGACACTGCCACGGAAAGAACCGAAGCTTTCCACCCCTAATCACAGGAGAGAATCAAACGCATAACTTCGAGTTGAATGAGGGGAACCCGTCCCCCGTCCGCAGAATCCTCGGACCTCAATGTGAACGGCCACGATGAGAACAGACCGCGGGCATTTTTTCTTCTCGGTGCGCCACCCTGCTCAGCCTGGCGGTGGGCTGCGCGCGCTCGATGCCCCGAGACTCCCCAAGTTGCGGTTGATACGGCGACACGACGCAATGAATGAGGCAAAACAGGGGGGCCTGAGAAGGGCAACTCACACCACCTGACATATCGGGGCGATGACGTGGGGCACGATCACCCGCCTCGCCGCAGCTTATGATATTAGATGTTAGATGGGTTATATCAGAGTCGACTGTACACATCCCGCTAGAAAGTCGTTTCCGCAGTGAGTGGTGGTAGCCTGCCCACGCCAACTTGGACTCTGACTCACACGCGGTCACTCGACACCGCAGCCTTAAAGATATGGCCCCGAGTCTGCCACGTTAACCCACACCTAGAAACTTGCCGCGTTCAATATGCAGATCAAGTTGTTTGGGCCTCCGAAGTGGCGGCATAACTACTATCAGGACCCAGCTACGATATGCTCCCCTGTCAACTACAGGCTACAGAACATCAGTCCTCGTCTTGCGTCGGTCTTCGGTACGCCCGCTCCCGCAGATAGTTTCCTCCTGCCGAATCTGCCTCCATATAGCTGTCAATGCGATTATCGGTGCAATCCGAAAGCGCCAAACTGTTCATCGATTATACCTTGGGGCCAGCTGTCTGGGCGATGCTGGTTGCACCCGGTTGTTCGAATTCTTGTCCTCCCCGTCTGGTCTTCGTTGCAGAGAAGGTCTCACTGAACTCTATCTCACGAAAAACGAAATCGGTGCTCAAGGTCTGCTTGCTGTGGCAGCTTTTCTGAGAGGTAATAAGGTACTGAGAGAACTGTGTCTTTCTGGTGTAAGTGTCAACCAGTCTGTGTGCTCTCTGGCTCATCTACATACATGTGGACGTTAGAACCCTCTCACTACTGACCCTCACGCCATCGCCGAGTTTGCAAGTGCCCTGAATTCGTCTCGTTTATGCACACTACAGATACTCCATAGCAGCTCCTTGGGCGACACATTTGCTCTAGTCTTCCTAGCTCGGCTCACTACGCCCTATCTTCGAGAACTGGATCTCTCTGCCACCAATATGACTCAAGCCATCGTGCCAACACTCGCAGACTATGTAAAATCAAGTGGCTGTCGTCTCGACCGTTTGCAGTGCAATGCAAACAGTTTGACTTTGAGTGGTGCACGAAAGGTCGTTGGTGCAATCAGAGAGAACTACTCTTTACGAAACGTCAGACTGGACGACTTACACATGGACGACCATGTTGCTACCGCTGCCGTCGAGGATTGGACCATGGGGTGGCAAGCGTGCAACCGAGCCCTGTCCACATTCCTTCAGCGCAACTCGGTACTCTTGGCGCAGGTCAAGGACGAATCGCTTGCACTCCTCCGTTATTCGCGTGCCCTCTTCTTACGCTCAGGAACGGGTGGTGTGAAGAACGGTGCTCATACACTCGCCCCCTTATCCCGTCGCAGCAGGAACTCGCAATCATTCGACGCACCTTCACCCTTTTTCGACTTACCAGCCGAGCTACAACAAGAGATCATATCGTATCTTGCTCCCTCTCTTTCACATCAGCAACGTATGCGGATTATCTACTTTGCAGCTGATGTTACTACGTTAGTCCATTCTCACTGTCAACTCAACGGAACTCGTGGGCGGACGAAACCACTGGAAGCTCGTGTTAAAACCAGTTTCGGTAGACGACC